>JAKUAG010000031.1:0-50939 GCA_030562885.1 Sungouiella inulinophila
AGAACACATTGAGATCTTTTCAACCTCTTCGCCTTTTTTTAAGACCCCTGCAAGAGAGTTCGCGCGCGAGTTCGCGCACTAGGAGGTCCTTGCCGTGCAGTACGCCTGCGTCTCTTTCTGCGGCGTGATGTGTTACGCAGGGCTGCCTCCTCACGTCGAAGCGCTGAGAATCGAATGTCATGCTTCTTCATTGCTTGATTCGTTTATGCACAACACCTGCCTGCCTGAGATTCCAGGGAAAGGTGGGTAGATAAAGCGGACGTTGTTCGCAAAATGATCTTTTATGATCTTTTTGTTGATTTTCGCGCAATAATCCCCAATATTGTAAGCGACTCTTACAAAATTGAACATGGCCTTGGTGTCTGTAAGGAGAATCGCCTAAATTTTTGTTATTAACAAATCATTGATCATTCAACTGGTTCTCAAGGGTGCGTCTATACTGTTTCGCGTCTGAGGTTTCCCAAACCTCCCTATTTGACCTTGAGACGAAAAGTAGGTAATTCCATGTTCTTGGGAGGGTTCTCAAGTGTTCACTTGCCCGCTTTCTTTGTAAGAACTTGCGATATACAGATGTTAGTGGTGTTTGGAGGGTAACCTCGTCTCCGTAAGTGTTCGTAAAAGATATTATATGTCGGACCGCGTCCGTCATAAATGTAATTTCTTTTACGAATCTGTAACAGATTGTACCCAAATCAGTGTTGTTTGATCCTAATGTTATCTTAATTCTTCTACTTTTGGACTTTACCGACGACAATAACTTCTAAGCGGCCCGACTCCGGCCCGCTATCTCTGTCGTCTCCTTCTCTTTTCGTCGTCGTTAGCTTGAACGCCTTGACTACTTAAAGGCTCCTCGCCCTTCGCTTTATAGTAATAACTACAATTTCGGTATTAACTCTTCGAACCCCTATCTATTACAATCCTAGATCTTCAACACCCACGGCGTCGTGTGTATTGGAGTGTAGTGAATTTTCCACTCAGTCCTCCGACAAGATGGCAATAATGATTCGGGAAAAGTAATCAAGCGAGCATTAAGGTAGATCGATTTCCCCAGCATACATCGTCCAGTTTAATTATTGCCGATTGAAAAAACTTCTGGTCTTCCAATATTTCTGATACCGAACTCTTGTTCACCCATAACCTATTAGTTCGCATGCTAGTATATGAGATAGTTAGGATCATTAATCTATATTGTCGGTGGTCATTTTCGGTGGTCATTTTCCGTGGTTACCGCCAGCAACTACATGGTCGGTACTTGACGACTCCGTTGAACTAACTAGAAGCGCTTTATTTTCACATCTTCTGATCGAAAGGCAAAATGAAACTAGAATTCGCGACAGATTGGCTGCAAATCGGTACAAAAACACTTGGGCTTTGCCGCGCAAGAATATGAGTCCTATCTACTTTTATTTATCTTATGAGTCGTACCCACAATCAATCATCTCCGATACGTGTAGCCGTCAATGATTTCAATGTTCAAGATCGTCAGATACGGAAAGACATCCGTCTTCTGCGAGATCAAGAACCTGAGATATTGACAGCCCTCGATTCTATGAAGAATGGAGCTCCAGAATTGGTAAGATTCATTGAATTGGAAGAGCAAGCAGTTCATTTATTAGAATCCATCAATGGTCACCGAAATCGAAAGGCTTCGCTATTGATAATCCTCAATCGTAACCAGGATCAATCACATCCGCCATCGGTAGCCATCGGAAAAGTTCAAATGGCACTAAGTGACGTACTCAAAAGCTACAATAGTCACGAAGAGCAAGCAGTTACGCCATTAGCAAACCACATTCGTATCTGCAAAGTAATCGAATTATTCAGCGAGTTGTCTCGTTTACAAGATTTAACTGGGGTATTGTCACCGAAATCAAACAGCTCCGCTACTTGAAGTACTCGACCACATCGAACAAGCAGTTGAAGTACTCGAAAACTTCTTGGATTTGCAAAGGCAAACAGCTTGTTTATTAGA
Source organism: Sungouiella inulinophila (assembly GCA_030562885.1). NCBI lineage: Eukaryota > Fungi > Ascomycota > Pichiomycetes > Serinales > Metschnikowiaceae > Sungouiella > Sungouiella inulinophila. Next base: position 1,973 of record JAKUAG010000031.1, read on the forward strand.
AGCCATCAATGGTCACCAAGACATAGCAGATCCGCTATTGGAAACCTTCAATCGTTTTCGAGATCAAGAACCTCCGCTATCGGAAGCCATGCAAAATGCTCGATCGGCAATAAGCAATATAATCGTCGCCTACAATCATCAGCGAGTTCAAGCAGTTCCGCTTTTGGGAGACATCAAACAATTCCGAGTTGAAAAACTTCCGCTATTGGAAGCCATGATTATTTTCCGAGAACCACCTACGCTATTGGAAGCCACCATTAGCTTCCTAAAAGGACGTACGCTATCTGGAGTCATCAATAATTTGCAAGTAGAAGGTCGGGTATCAGAAGCCATCAAGAGGGTTCAAGGTCGAGTACGTTCGCTATTCGGGGCCATAGAAGGACTCCCGATTCGGACCCTCTTGCGATAACGGAACGGCCCTCCCTTGTAGAGAGAAGGAGGAAGCTCAAACTCGCTGAGATCAATAAAAGTACTTTCCCCATTCAAGGTAAGATACCTCAAGTTTCTAGGGAATGATGTAGGTGGATGGTCCCAAATCTCCAAATCAAGGATGCTGTCTGGGTACTTTGCCAACTTGGGTGATACCACTAGCTTTCTCACTCCATTAGGAACAACAAAATGCAACAGGTCTACATCATATTTATAATCATATTTGAACAGGAGTGATGTCACAGATGTGGGGAGCTCACCACAAAACTTGTGTAAAACCACGTGCTCCAACTCTGGAAGGTTGAGATTCATATCGAATGTGCGACGGCGTTGGCTAACAAGCAGTAGGTCACGTAACGTGGAGGGAAACTGGAAATGTAAATGTGGAGCGCCTAACGAAAACGTTTCATATTCAAGACATTCCAAATTAGGGGGAAACTTGCTGAAATCATGCGCAGTCTTGATCTTCAAGACCTTCAAACCTTGAGGTAACAAAAAGATATCAATACTACCACATTTGATATCTAGATATTCCAATGATGCCGGAAACTTTGCCACGTCTTCATTCTTTATATAGAACTTAGGCAATGAAAGCTCTTTCAAATGATTTGGGATCGCGATAGATCTCCCTGGTTCAGTAGATCTCCTTGGTTCACACGAATAAAAAATCACATTGAGACTTTCAAGATTGCTAGGAATATCAAACTTTCTTGGATGGAATGTCAGGCCGCAGTCCAATTTCAATTTCTTCAATGACGATGGATTGATGTTTCGTGTACGCAATACCGATTCCCTGAAGTGAAACGACCTCTTGAAGTCTACCAAATCCTTGAAGTGTGACCTAAAGTAATTGACCTTCAACTCAATCAATCCCTCGAAAATCTGGTAATTCTCGATGTCAAATTCGTATTTCCTGACCTTCAACACTTTGAGTGCCGGTGCAAGAGTGCTCAACAACTTTTCTCCTTCGCTGCTGATGTATGTCAATTCTTCGCATGCGACTAGAGGGTAGCCAAGATCTGATCTGTGATAATCCACCTTCAAAGACTTCAAAGAGGGGGGACAATGAATCACGCTCTTGTAATACACACTAAGGGCCGTTTCTGCAAAGGTAAAGACATGCGGCTCCACAGACGATCTTTCATCTGTAATTTCCAACGCAACCAAATAAGCCATCGAGCAGTCGGAAGCAAGCGCAGAAAATATCGCTCCGGGTCCCGAGTAGCTCAAACTAGGAATCCTTGAGAAGTAGTCGCGATGGTCAGCAACAATTGCTAGAGACCATTGACTACGTCCATCAAGATCTAAGCGTTCAATGGGTAAGTTCTCTTTGACCATACTCCGCAAGCTCCCACTTCCCAAAATGCAGCAACTCTCATTAGATGTGAAGTTACTGGAACCGGTCTTAACTCTCTTGTACAATCTCTGGACAAGAAGTGGTTGTAGGGGATCACTCTCGGGCAATAGGTGGTGAAAGTACAGCACATCGAGTTGAGTAAAATGGTCCAAGATGTTAACGATGATTTCCACAGGTAGCCGAAAAGTCATTTTTAGATTGTCAGATTCACATTTGTGTCCCACTTTATGCACACAACGTAGATGTTGAGCTGTATCCAATGATTACAGTATGGGGAGAGAAGGTTGATAACGTGCAAAGCCTCTCGTTACGGAAAGCCTTATATTACTCACAAGAATATGTCCTTGTTTCGAGCTTCTTAGGGAGTTCGTTATACTCAGTAGTCAGGCAGAAAATCCTCATTCATAAATTATTCGGATGGCGGGGAAGACCAAAACTTTCCGTAGATAACTCAGGACTTTCCTCAAGGATTAGGCAAGTACAATATTAAACTATACTCGAGCGGAGAAAGCTGAAAAGAGTAGGTCCTAGATCCTCTCGCCTATTCTTGTTGTTTATTGTTTAATCTACTATCAAGTATTATCTCCAGCCTTCCGGCTATCCTCTCCTGACCGCTAATAGACAACTCTCTGATATATGCTTGTATATCCAACCTATGTGACTGTTCTAGAATTCGCGACAGATTGGCTGCAAATCCGAGAGTCTGAGGGTATAAATACTTGGGCTTTGCCGCGCAAGAATATGAGTCCAATCTACTTTTATTTATCTTATGAGTCGTACCCACAATCAATCATCTCCGATACGTGTAGCCGTCAATGATTTCAATGTTCAAGATCGTCAGATACGGAAAGACATCCGTCTTCTGCGAGATCAAGAACCTGAGATATTGACAGCCCTCGATTCTATGAAGAATGGAGCTCCAGAATTGGTAAGATTCATTGAATTGGAAGAGCAAGCAGTTCATTTATTAGAATCCATCAATGGTCACCGAAATCGAAAGGCTTCGCTATTGATAATCCTCAATCGTAACCAGGATCAATCACATCCGCCATCGGTAGCCATCGGAAAAGTTCAAATGGCACTAAGTGACGTACTCAAAAGCTACAATAGTCACGAAGAGCAAGCAGTTACGCCCTTAGCAAACCACATTCGTATCTGCAAAGTAATCGAATTATACGGAGCGTAATCTCATTTACTAAATTTATCTGAGGTACTGGGAGCCGAGCGTCACCGAGATCAAACAGCTCCGCTAGTTGAAGTACTCGACCATATCGAACAAGCAGTTGAAATACTCAAAAACTTCTTGGATTTGCAAGAGCAAACAGCTGATGTATTAGAAGCCATCAATGGTCACGAACGCAAAGCTGCTCCGCATTTGGAAACCTTCAATCGTCTTCGAGATCAAGAACTTCCGCAAGCGGAAGCCATGAGAAATGCTCAACGGGCAATAATCAAAATGGTCGACGCCTACAATGATCAGCGAGTTCAAGCAGCTCCGCTATTGGATGACATCAAACAATTCCGAGTTGAAAAACTTCCGCTATTGGAAGCCATTAGTTTGCGAGAAGCACCTAAGCTATTGGAACCCACGATTAACTTCCTAGAAGGACCTACGCTATCTGGAGTCATCAATGATTTGCAAGTAGAAGATGAGGTATCAGCATCCATCAAGAGGGTTCTAGGTCGAGTACGTTCGCTATTCGGGGCCATAAAACGTAGCAAGAAGAGAAGAGCTAGCGATTTTGGAACTACTGAACGTGTAACTCGCCGGCGCATGTCTTAAAAAAGGCGAAGAGGTTGAAAAGATCTCAATGTGTTCTCAATCTATAGACTGAAAGGTTTAATCATGGGGAAGATTGGAAATCATCTGGTTGCTAATGTTGAATATGGGAACCGGATATGCAGTATGCAACAAATGGTGAGATATGAGTAAACCAGTACATCTCAGATGTGCATCAGGATGCTCACAGTCAAAAGCGTACGGATGATCAATGTGTTATTGCTCATGTGTTATTGCTCTTATAGTGTGTTATTGCTCTTATAGTGTGTTATTGCTCTTATAGTGTGTTATTGCTCTTATAGTGTGTTATTGCTCTTATAGTGTGTTATTGCTCTTATAGTGTGTTATTGCTCTTATAGTGTGTTATTGCTCTTATAGTGTGTTATTGCTCTTATAGTGTGTTATTGCTATCTTTACTTGCTCACATTTAGTTGCAGCATATGCTGCAGTACAGATAGTCACTAGCTATTGATTAGCGGTGGCAGATATTTACTCATTTATTTCTTCATATTTTGTTGAATTTTCTTCATTTTGTTAAACTTTTTCATGGGACTTCTGGATTTAACTTTTTCAATTTCTACCAGGGGTGGTTTTTGGGAATTTCCTCCTAGTTTAGTTATATAGTTTAGTTCGCTAAAATATATGATCTTGATTCGTAAAAAAAAAAGCTTTCGATTCTAGGATACTTGATTATTATTATGCGTGTAATGCGGATCGGGGACTCCAAATAGGCCATCTGTTTCTAGCTATTGATTGGCAGAGGCGGACATTTAATCATCTTTACTTCAACCACTTTCACTTTTTCATGGGACTATTTGGATTACAATTCTTCACTTTCTACAATAGGAATTTCCTCCTCAGTTTAATCTAGTTAAGTAAGCTGCTGCAGATTGTACTCAGATCGGTTCTTTTGCTGTTAATGTTTCTTTATTCTTTCTATTTTGGATCTTCTCCGCTTACCCTTCCGCCTATAGCGCTGCCGCCTTGAGTCTATAGGAATGTTTAATTAATGACCTCTTCATCGTAGGGTAAGAAAAGGCTACATTTTCGGTATAACTTTGCAAATCCCTAACTACTACCTTAGCTAAATTATATAACCTTGTTTCGTAAAAAAAAAACTATAGTAGACTAGTTAGATATGAATTTAGGTGAAACAGATTTCACACCTGATTATAGCAAGTGTGCTAAAAAAGAGCGCTTTATCCATGGCTATGCTATGAAGAGCCAAAGAATGGATTCCGGTATTTCGTTGGTGAGATTGACTTTCTTAGTCTCGAAAATGATGGACAATAAAGTCACCAAATCAATGTGATTTCATACATCCATAAAAATGAGCCGTCGTTATCGCGTGGATCTCACTCTCCACAAGTAGGTCGATTTGAGTGACAATAATTATTTGAAGCTTTGTGAGTTGGAACTATGATGGAGGCTGAATCTCCAAGGGAAACACCACACCATCTTGATTCGTGAGAAAAATTTGACCGGATTTCAATTTTCTCTTTCTTCCATAGGGGGTTTGGAAGCTTCCTCCTGCTTTTAATTATATAGTGTAGCTAGCTAAAATATATAATCTCGATTCGTAACAAAAAAAATAAACACGAATAAACGATACGTCAAGACCATTACTTATCACTGGAGAGTCGTTTCTCACTCGCCACTATCTTACGAGGCATGAGCAGTCGAATCTGACCGTCGCAAAAGATCATCCGATACCTGAAGTCAACCCAGACGCACAGATCCCCAACTCACAGTCCCGATTGACCAAGTGCTCGATCTACCTGAATTCCCCAGAATTTCCTCTTGGATGGCGGCTAATTAAACGTTAGCAGTGACGTACGTTCATGATCTTGATTCGTAAAGGAAAAAAATGCGCCAAGTCCTCCAATGCCCTTGGACATTGTGATAATAATCTCACAACCTTTTGCATTCTCCTTCCCCTCGACCCCCGACTTGCCAATGAGATACGAGCTATTGATTAGCGGTGGCAGACATTTAACGAAATCTACAACAAATATTCTTGATATGTAAAAAACAATTCTTCTTCAACACTCGTCAATACCACTCACCCCTCTACAACTTCTCTATACTCTTATGCCCACGCCCTGCAGACACAGCACATTCCCGGTTCAATCCTGCGGTACGGGTGAGTAGATTCAATTCTACTTCTCGTCATCAGCGATTCCGGCCGTGGGAAATCCCCCAGACCCGAAATCCCCAGATCACACTCCAGATAGTAAAAAAATGCTTCTCCAACATCCAAGACGTGCCTCTGTGCCGTTTTGGCCATTTCCCCGACCTTCGGGTATCTTTCCTTCCAGACCCTGTTCTCAGCTCTGTGCAGGGTAGGGTCAACTTCACCCTCTCTGCAGGTGGAGTCAACCTAACAAGCTCAACTACTAGGTCAAACTGTTACTCCCGTTAACTGCAAACTCAGCTCTATTTCCCTCGGATATTCTTGTCTGATAAACGTGCCTCACTACTGGATGGTAGTGGTCATTACTATCGCTTAATTATTCCCATTTCCTGTTGTCTGGTTTCCCAGACCATCAATTTCATTTCGTTTCCAATTCACAGCGCCAGTAGCCGCCAGATACGCTCCATGTGGCTGCTTCGGCTATTACCAGCGCTTTTTGCGATAGCACTTCTACTACCGTTTTGTTCCGCCGCTTTTGTCGAGACCTACAAGCTCGAAGGCATCTCCACTGCCAATTTTTTGCTCGACACATTCATCGTCGATGTGGCCCTCGACGTGGACAACAAACTCCTCAAGTTCTACATCAACTCGAAGGTTTTCAACCCACAAGACATCTCCACTATCGATACCGTCATCACCGACGTGGATCCGCTGGCAAACAGATACACTACCTTCCATGTGGAAATCGACTTTATGGGAAAGACTTTCATCCAGAAAGACCTACGATTCTGCGATATGGTGGCTGTGAAAAATACTTCGGCCACCGATGAAAGCGTGCGCTTTTCGGAAGCTTTAAGTCCGTCTTCGTCTTCAACCGATTCCACTGCTACTTCTTTCCCCGTGCTGCCGTTGCCCGACTTGAACCAGACGTCTGTCGCCAGACGAAGAGACCTCAATCTGCTCCATTTTTGGAACGAATCGGTCGCTATTGGTTTCATGGCATCCGACAATAGCACTATCGAGCACATCTTTTCAAACGCTACAGGTCAACTTGTAGGATGCCCGTTATATCAGAACGATTCCATTGCGATGTACTTTCAGGCAGATGTGAGCGATCACTACAATCGTCTTGGCTCGTATGGGGTGGAATTGTCGGTAATTTCCAACGGCAACCAGTCAAATATCATCGGAGGCGCACGTACATACGTCACGCCAGTTCTCCAGCCTCTTGTGGTGTCCCTGACGCTTTTCTGGGGCGTACTTTCGCTTTTGTTGGCCACCAAGTGTATTAATATCTTCATCACCGTCTTCTCGCCCAACCAGGAGTCGTCTAACCCATTTTTGATCGAGGCATCTACCATCTGCAATGAGAGACTCTTGAAACAGCTAGAAGCTAGCATCAACAGAATTATTGGCTATTTCCAATATGCTTTATTTATGTCTGCGCTCAACCTTCAATATCCAGGGTTTTTCCAGCCGTTCATGGGCCAGATCCGCTGGTGTGCCTTGTTGGGAATCGATCTTTTGAAGAATCGTGCGGCCATGCCTCTGCTGGACAGCGATAACATTTATGTCACGCTCAATTCTTATGGATTGTGTAATTTGGCGCTCTACAGCTCCAGAAGCTTTATTTACTACAGCTGGCCCAACTTCATGGTGTGTTTACTAGCATACATTGGGCTTAGCATGGCGATGTATCAGATATTCATCTTATTCCGGCTTTTCGTCACCTATTTCAAAAAGAGGCACCCTCGATTCATGCGCTATTTCCCTACTCTCGCTACCGCTTCTGAGAACGGTGAGGAGGTTTTCCGTTATTCGTTGTCCAGAAATGTGTGGGCTCTTGTGGGTCACTTTCTTCGTCAGGTTTTAAGTACGCTTGGTGTGCCATTTTTGGTGTTGACTTTCTTCATGTTGTACACAGCAAACAACATGACTGAAAAGGGCATGTTCTTGTCCCAAAATCGTATACGCGTAAGTGCTTTCAACGAAACTTTACCATATGATGCTTTGGTATCCGGGTCTTCTTCATTGGTGAATATCCCGCAAGACTATGGCTTGAAAACTATGCCACTTGGTAGCATTATTGCTGGTTGCGTCAGTTTGGTAGCTTGGATATTGCTCATTGTGTTTTTCATTTTCCGGTACTTGTTCACATTCAACGGATGGAAGCTTGGTGTCAATCCCAACTTGAGAAAATTATACACCTCCATCAATGCCGTCATCATGTGGTCCTATTTTTACAATGAGTACAAACCAGACAAAGTTCCATATGCCGCAGTTGATCTAATGTACTCTGTACTCTTGCTGATCATCATCGGGCTTTTACAGAAACTGGGAACAGTGCAAGTTGTGCTTCTCATTTTGCTTGAGTTTATTAACTTGTCGTTCTTGATAACAGTGAAGCCATTTTTTCTTAAAATGAGATGGCATTCACTTTGTTGGATAATGCCAACAGCGAGATTCCTTGTTATCACGTTGTGCATCCCTTACATCAGACCACTCAACGTGTCCGAAGCATCCAGAACCTACGTTGCATACATTCAAATGCTGATTCATTTGTTGGTGGCATTCATATTTGTGGGGCATTTATTTTACTGCATTGCGTTGGTGGGGGCCTCGTTTGTCAAGCAAATTAAAGAAAAGAGAACCACAACTTCTCTCGCTACCAAAGGACCAACCGCAGACGATTTCAACGATGGATTCGAGTATCTGCCGGTCACTTTGAAGCAGGGAAGCATACTGGCAGAAACTGGAGGACAGATACTTTCACCCCAGAGCACAGGAGGCGAGGAGGGCGGTGAAGTGGATTATTACCGTGCCAAAAGTGAAAAGATCCTCCAGAGGTCTCAGCACCTTCATGCCATGCATCGTGATCACTCGTGGGAAGACCAAAATACGAGTGAAGACTTTGATTTTGAAGAAACCGAGGAAAGAAAAAAGCAAAATGACTACACCACCAGAGAGGGAGACCAGTTATATCAGAAGTTTTTCTCGGGAGGTGTGGTAGATCCAGAAATCAGAGATTTGTGGCTCTCAAGAGATTGGAACATAGAAAAACCGCTGTCGTCCACGACGGCCTGCAGTTCACCAGAAACAACTACGCTTGCAAAGTATTCTGGAGTATCCAAGCTTTTGCATTTGCTCGGAGTTGACCAGAAGGCAACCAACATCAAGGGTTTCGAGGTTTCTCGACCCAAACAAATCGTGGTAAGACCAATGCAACCAGTAGTGGACACGCTGAGCTTGTCAAACCGTCTGCACGACCAACATTCATTTAGTTCTTGAGTTACGGAGATTAATGGGTTCTATTCTATAATAAATGCTATAAGGTGTTAGTTAACCTTTTGTCTTTTGTTAGGCTTCTCGTCTCTACCTTCAAAAATGTCCTTCTTCAAGATATTCTTCAACAACTTCTGGTCATCCACCACGGAGTACCCCTCTGGCTTGTTTTTGTAGGCGCTGTCAAAGTCTAGACCGCTTTGCAATGCCTTGTACTCGGATCTCAACACGACTATCGCCATTTCTTCTCGAGAAAGTTCGCCTTGCTTGGGAACAAAGTCCACCGCCGCTTTCTTCGGGTATTCGGCCATCCTCAACTGGATGATCTTCTTGTAGATATTGACAAAAGAACTGGTCACTTTGGAGGACTGGAGAAGCTGGTAACACTTTTTGTACACGCGTCTCAATCCTCTGGCCCTGACGTCCAAAGATGCGAAATTGAACGATCTCTGGTCATTTATGCCAGCCACCACGATGAAAAGCTGGACGACAAACGTGAATTGGAACTCGATTTCTCCTTCCACAAAGATGGCGAAATCGTCAGGGATAATTTCCTCTTCCTCTTCCTGTTCGATCATCTTTAACACCGAGACGACATCCTCGACTGTTTCCAGAGAAAGCGAGGTGTTCTCTGCAAAGTACTTCTTGATAGTTTTTAGAGGCACCACGCCAAAGTCCTGGTCAGAGCCCTCGGGCTCCACGTACCCGTACCGGCGCAAAAGCTCTGAGTTGCAGTGGTTGGAATAAATGTTGTAGATCTGGTCGCCTTTCTTGATGGGCTCCGTAGCTCTCATCTCTAAGGTTTCCGCCTCGTACATCAAACGGGCGTTGTTTTTGTGTGAGTCGGCGTTCAACATGTCTGCCAAAGGCACCATACATTCCAAAAAGGGCTGTTGTGGTTGTTCTTCTTCAATTTCTTCCTCTTCCACGTCTTCGTCGTCGTCCTCTTCGTCCAGTTTGTCCTCTCCCTCTTTAAGAGTCTCCACATTAAATGAATACGACATGATCGTCAGAGCCACATGGTCAAACTCCTGCAAGCTCACATGTTTGAGCTCGTCTATGCCGAAGGTGTCTTCGCCAAGCAAATCTTGGTACATTTTGCGGGCAGACTCCTTTCCGATTCGATCCACAACCAATGACGGCGACAACAATGCCGTTTGTTCTTCTGTCCAAAATATAAGCTGATTGAACTTGTAGTTGTCGGTGTCTTTGAAGGGAAGAATGTCAAAGTAAGCAGCCCACCGACTTTGGTGGTTCTTGACCTTCCATTCGTAGAGAATAGCCAAAGTTAGTGCTTCCCACAGGCCCATACTAAGGAGTTTGTCCTGAATTTCTGGATGGTCTTCCAAGAGCGAGCTGTTGGTGACTGTAAAACACAGCAGCTTTGGAATCTTGAAGAGTAAGTCATTCGTGTCAATATCTTGGCTGGCGACCACGGCCCTGCCCTGGCTCTCAGCCCTCATGTCTACGATATCGATCTTTTGTGAGACCGAAATGTCGTTTTTGTCGAGCCATCCACGGAAAGCGTCCGATTTGTCTTGAAAAGACATTGTAGTGGATAATATCTAGGAGTGCAGGTGGATCGAGATGGGAAGGGTGTAGAAAGATACAGAGATCGATTTGAAATGGGTGGTTTGAAAATGGGAAAATAGGAAAAGGGTGGGAAATTGATAATGAAGACAACGGATGTTGATATGGGTCTGGGACCACGAATGGAATCTGGGTTGGTGTTGTAATTGTGGGTATAAATTGGCGGATTAGAAGGTTCGCAGTGGATGGTGAGGATGAACTAGAACAAGTAGATATGATGTAGATATGAACCTGATTCGTAAAAAGAAAAAAAATCAGAAAAATGCAATTTTCGATAGTTGGGAGGTGATAAAGCCGTGACTTCAACCCATATAGTTGTAGTTCGATTCTACTTTGGAATTCCTGTAAAGTAGGAATGACGTATATTGTGACGCACTGGTGCATGCTCGGTCAATCGAGGTTTTCTCCGATTAACAAAAACGTACCAATATTGGCATTCGACCTAAAGAATGAATATTTTAGATACATTACCCAATTACATTATCTAAGGACTATCAGATAACAAGAACCAGCCTCGTACATAGGAGGGTTCATTGCAGTTTATTGGTAGCAAAAGCCGTAGTACAGTCTTTCTATAGAACAAGCTTGCACTCGGTACTGCCCTCTTAGAAAATCTAATCCTCTTAAGAAAGAATATCTTCTTAAGAAAGCTTACCCACTTCGAGGAGCTTAACCTCTTTGAATAGCTCGCAAACCCTTGATCCAAAGCTCTGCCGTCCGCCGTATTCCCTTCTATAGTTCATCTTCGCTTCATCCACTCTCTGCCCTCCAACGTCCTCAAGTACACCTTGCTCTGCTTGGGCTCCACGCCAGAGTCATAATCTTTTCCTCTCAAGAACAGATCGTCTGTGGTGGCCACCACGAGCATTGATCCATCGTGATTAATATCCATATGCCAAATAGCAGAGTCCACCGCCGCAAACTGCTTTGTGCGCTTGCGCCGCTGCCAGTCCCACAAGCACACGTGTCCGTCCCCTCCGCCAGTAAAGAGAGTATTCGTTTGTCGGTGAAATCGTAGCAGATTTACCGGATATACAGAATCGGTGCCTGTAAGCTTGTTCTTGTGGCGGTGGCATTTGAATGCAAATTTGAGCTGCTGCGCTTCCGGCAGCTCGTCGTAGTAGTCCACTGAGACCCTTCCGTCTAGCGAACTCAACACGTAGCCTTCTCCAGAGGGAAGGTTTCGTAGGGAAGAGATTTGGTACTTGAGGCCACTGCGTCTAGTTTGGCACGCCGAGTCCCATTTTCGGATATCAAAAATCCCCACCTGCTGACACTCCTGGCCCACGGTCACGTAGTTGGAGGTGGTGTCTAGGGCAAAGATCTTGGCGGTTTTATGGTGGAAAACCGGCTTCGGAGTCCGAACGTCTAGATACGTCAAGTTTCCCGCGTAATCGCTCGCTACCACAAGACTTTCGTAGCCGAGCACAGACGACAAGTGGTTAATTCCTTGGGAAACGCTATTTTCTCGTGTGTGGTCGCCAGTGGAGCGTGATTGTATAGGCGAAGATAACTTCATGTTTTCGTGGTCTATTTGGCGGATGGTCCCGTCCAGTAGGCCCGCCAACGTGCACCGAGACGGCGTGGCCACCATAGTTGTGACAGGAGCATCGGCCTGAAGCCTGAAAAGCAACTTGGGCACAATTTGTCGTTGTGGAGACTGACAGCTATATAGAAGAACAGAGCCATCAAGAGACGAGACGAGAAGCTGGTCATCGAGCGGCGAGAACTTGGCGCAGGAAATGTGGTCAATTGGCGGTGTCGGTAGCGGTATGTAAGACATAATGTGTGGGATTTGTGAGGAGATTTGTGTGTTTGGGTGAGAATATTTGGTAGACTATGTTAAGTCGCGATCTTGAGATGGTGTATGCGGTGAGTGGAAGTGAGAATGGCTTGTTTGGCTTTGATTGATGATTTTGGGAATTCTTGGACCCTTTTAGATGATTCAAGATGAGATGGGCTGCTTCCCTTTTTTCTGGAATTTACATTTATGGTTTTTTGATGGATTTTGCGAAAACCAGACCAAGACTGCGATATATTTTGAGACTCGAGAGCATTATCGCAATTTCTAATCCATAGTTCTGCTACAATATTTAGAAATAGTGCATCTGATTGTAATGAAAATATTGGATCAGCCGAGACGAGTCCCTCAGTTTGGGAGACACAACAGACTATTTGTAGTTCTGAGACACAACAGACTTTTTGTAGTGCTTCGAGCTCAGTCTACTGTAACATTCTGACGACCGATCCGCTTCCGTGCTCTGAATATGAATTATAGAAAAGACATTCTCCAAAACTGGATCTGTTTACGTGCTCTAATACAAATTAAATCAAAGATGTTGCCCACAATTGTACCTGTTTTCTCTAACCAAACATTCCCTCCCAAGTCTCTATCGTCAGTCCCCTGTCACCTCACCGGAACGTAACCATCTCCGCAGGATCCTGGTCCGGCTCCACCCACTCGAAACCCTCTCCGTGAGAAAGCCAAAAATCAATAAACATCCGCTCCTCATCGAGCGAATTCCACAATAATCGTCTCCTGTTCAATTCTGACCGGAAATACTGCGCCGTAGACTCGTCCAACCCCATATTTCTCCACGCTACAGCCGTTGACTCCGGCAAGTGGAACTCGTATTCATTCAGGTGGAATGTCCCGAGACTGGTGGTGTTCCGCACCTCGGAAATATGGTAATTCTTCACATTCACCTCATTGTAGTCCTCGAAGTACTCCACAATCTTATTAATCACCAGTATCTGCTGCTGGTGAACGTACTTGTGAAGCGTGCTAGTATACGGCCGCCAACTGACTCTTCCTAGCAGGTCATAACAGTGGATGCGGTTGATACCGTACATGGTGCCAAAAACTGCACTTACATCTAAGGCCAAAAAGCCTAGGGCCCAGAGTGGAGGCATGAAGGCGTACTGGAGTATTCCCGCTGCAAGCGATGCCAATGCACCAGCCGCCACAGTCCGGTAGTATCCACGTTTTGCTAATTCCTTCAGATCGTTGCTGCCAAACGTTAGATCTATAAGCTTGAAACAACCATGGTAATCACTACGATGTAGAAGCACATGAACGAGCGCAAGCACCGGTCCTCGCAGTATGCGCCCTTTTGCCACATTGTATGCATAGTTTTCCGTCACCAACTGGAACCCGTGGCTGATATCCAACGAATTGGACGCTAGCACATATTCCTTGACTATGGCGTCGTCAGCCACGGCGATATGCCAATAATCCTGCAAAAACTGCCAGAGTTCTGACTCGAGTTGCGTACTGGGCACATGAAGGTGAATATCCAAGTCGATAAACGGTGCCATTGGTTGGCTATGGCGATGGTTTTGCTGTTGATTGATGCATTGAAGCTTTCGATTCGCTACGATGTAGTCTCTGATGGCCTGTGACGAGGGGGAGTTGCCGCGGCGGAACTGAGCACACCTTTTAGACAAAATCTCATAGTTTAGTGGCTGCGACGAAAAGTAGTTGGCGTGGTAAAGTCGGCGCCATAGTGTAGGCATCGTTGGATCGATTAGACATGGGAAGGCTGTCAATATGCAATGCGCGGCATAACAACGATCATGCAGCCGGATGCGCACGCACTTGGGCCATTACATTTCCTGATTCGGCAATATCAAAACACCAGCCCGAGAAACCACAAATGCAATCTGGCGATCCAGTAAATCTGCTGGCTCCTTATCTGCTTCCTAGCCATGGAATCCATCGAGCAGCCATCGCCAGACTCCGCGCGCTCGCGGTTGTCAACGCTCAACCAGAAAAATAGCTCGGAAGAACTGTTTTTCAAAGAGCCTCGAAAATTATCATCAAACCGCCAGTCTTATAGTCTGGTGATGTCCCACGGGTCTCTTCACCATGCCGAGATAGGACAGGCCGTGTCAGTGCATGTTGTAGGTGGTAGGGATGCCCGGATGCGCAGTGAAGCCGAGACCAATGTCGACGATGATATGTCGCTGGTTTCCGAAAGCCAGGTGCAATTGGGCCGTCTCAACACCATTAAGGTCCCGACATCTTCGATCATGGCGCCCGAATATACCATCAGCACTGAAGTGGAGAATGTGATTCCCCCCAGACTGAAGAGAAGACCTGTGAGTGAACTACTTGCTCTGGCCCCAAAACAGAGTTCCCATAAGCATAGATTCTCGCTCAATATCAACGACGACCTTGACAAGCTCATGGAGAGCGCCAACGATTTGCAGCGCCCGGAGGACAATTTGATTTCCGAAAAACAAACGGAAGAGTCTACTTGGAATTCAGGCTCGCTGAGTTCCTCGCCAAATAGACATTCTGGCCACTCACGCCTCAACAGCATGCTCTCGTCCGACAGTTTCCAGACGGCGGGCGAAGGTCAATCATCGACGTCGTTACCTCCTGATTCCAGCTCTACAGCGCCGTTGTCACTTCCTAAACGTCCCAATGCAGACAATTTGGAGAGAGCTAGACAGGCATCTCGCCAATATAGTTCTAGAAGTATTGGCCTGCAAGATGATGAAGAGAATCCTGAAGTGAACGAACTGATGCAGACTGTGGATTACGGTCAGGCGTCGGGAAGTGTTAAGGAGCCTGAAGACGAGGAGGTGAAAGATCAATCTGTGGAAGAGAAGGATGATGCTAATGCTGTCCGGTCTGTGGACGAGGTGCCTCACCAGGCAGAATCAGGGACGTCAGTGAGGTCGACCAAATCGGTGAAGTCGGTGAAATCGGGCAAGTCGGTCAAGTCGGTCAAGTCGGTCAAATCGGTCAAAACGAGCACCTCAGTCGAATCAGCCAGGTCAGTTACCCCCTTGGTAGACCAGCCAGCTGTTGGTGACTCTACTGATCTCTCCAAAGGTGAAACTACTGAAGAGTCTACGGAAAACCCTGCCCCTCAGACCCCCAAGAAAGACCTTCCCGTCGCCCCAGTCACACCTCAAGCCCACAACTCCGTTCGCGGCTCACTAGCATCTTCTCTCACATCAGACGGAATGGAAACAAGCCAGCCCGTCGCTCTCCGGCAGTCGCAATCCCAGCAATTCGAGCATAAGGACCTTCCACCACCTCCAATGAAGTCATTGCTCTCCAGGAGCGAAATCACCCCCGGACAACCCAGGGACTCGGTCTACACCGATTACAACGCAGACGATGGATTCTACGACATCGAGGAGCCAGTTATTGTTTCCAAACCTGCCAGATCAAAGAGTGTGAAGGAAAGCATCCAGGACCCTAAGCGCAAAGCAAGTAAGCGCAGATCTGGACGCAAAAAGACGAGAGATGCCTCCAACCTCCAGCTCAAGCCGTTCTCATACAACACATTGATCCACCTCTTGGAGAGTATGAACGGCACGGTGATTGGCGAGGAGTTTGAGACGTTGAATTTGCCCATTAAGGAGAAGCAGATGATCGAGAAGATTGTGGATTCGTTGAGTCGTTTGACTCTGGACATGGTGATTGACGAGAACAGATACGACGTGGGGATGGAGAGATTAGAGAGGGCCCACCGAGTGCTCGAAGGCTTTTTGTAGGAAAATATTAGTGATAGTAACATGAATTCTGGAACTTTGCCGTTGTAGTGATGGAGTGAGTATTTCATTAATCTAAATGGTCTCTCCAAGGCGACTTCAGAAAACCTGCTATACCTACTCATTTGCAAGCCTAACTTTGTTCCTGTCTCTTTTAATTCATCTTCTTCTTTCGTCTTGTATCTCTGTTCTGTTGCAAAATAAAATATTAGTGATACCAATATGATTTCTGGAACTATGCGACCTTTGAGAGAGTGTCATTTATCTACATTGTTCTCCCATCAAATTAGCCATAGCTACTCATTTCAAAACCTAACATCGATCTTTCCTCTTTTCTTTCTTCTTTTCGTTTTTTTTCTTTTTTTTTTTTTTTTTGTTCCACAATTCGTCTCGTATCTCTACTCTTTTGTTGCAAAATAGCTACCTGTATAATCCACAATCTATCTACCACAATGGATAAATTCGACTTTCTCCAGCTATTCTCCTTGGTGCATAAATTCTCCTATGGGTCCGTCTATGGAGAACCCCAGAGGGTACAATTCGCCATTGATGCTCTCGAAATCATGGACAAGTTCGCCGCCCTCCACCCGATAGCAGATCAGTTGGTGGAGTTCCTACAATCAGATGGTCTGGCCGCTTCCAAGTACAATTCTCGGTGGTTGGCAGACGTAAGAAAGGTTGTGAAAGTACCGAAGTACTTCTACGATCTCGAGCTCATCAGTGCTCCAGAAAAGCCGGTCTTGTTCAACGAATTTGTTCCTCTCTGTCAGAAACTGTTCATCGAGGGAGACTTCAAGATGATGGCCTACTACATCTCGAAAATGGGGTCTATGGCACAATTTTCCAACCACTGCACCAGCACAGACCAGTTTGTGGACAACAAATACTTCGAATTCATGCTCTTCCAAGTCATTTGCACGGTGTATGGTCTGGTATGGGAAGTTGCGAGTTTCTCGTCCACCTCAGCCTCGTCCGAGGCAAACGAAGAGGACAAGCGAGTGCTGCTCGACAAGAAGATCACTCTTTACCACACTAGATGCGTCCATTTGCTCAAATCTCTCCCGGAACAGCCTCCACAGGTGATTAAATCGGTCGAACACGAATTTGAATGCTACAGGTTAGCCAAGTACTTGTTGGCGATGTCCAAGTTCAAAAAGCACCAGTTTGTTGCGTTTGTGGAAGAATTCGACGAACTATACCCGACCTTCGACACCGTGAGGCCATTGAACTTACAGCCAGAGTTGCTACTCTTGTACTCCGTGGCGTCTCTGGCCTGTAAACCGTTCAAAGAGCTCACTTTCAATACGAACGAGGCCCTCGTGGAGCAATATAGGAGCTCGGCAGGCGTGGAGGCCACATTCTACGATATCATGTATGCCATGTCCAATGCCGAGTTTGAGGTGGTAAAATCGCTTATGAACAACTCGGTGTTGAAAGCTGCAGACTCGTTGATCGGGTACTTGCTACCTCCGCGGCTGGAAGGCTTCTGGACGTATTTGGCAGACATCATTGACCTGAAGGTGTTTCTACTTACAATGTCCATCACTAGCAGAATCCCCAGGCTGGCGATGGTGAAGCGATTGGGCTACCGCGAATGTTCGCCAGAAGAATACGCCAGAATCTCCGATAAGTTGTTGGTACTCATGTCGGTGCTTCAGTTGGGGAAGGTCAACATCACTTTTGATGAGGAGAACGACGTGTTTCGCCATGACCCGTTGGACAACGACACAAGACTTGAGCATGTGGCGCAGCAGATTGACCAGATTGATCACACCACGAGAGCAGAGGCCAGTGCGCAGTTGTTGAGGTCAAAGTTGGTGGAGACGTACTTGAAGTAAAGGATTAGGCAGAAAATTCGTCTGATTGTTAGTGCCTCATATATCGTTGCTGGCCTCATTTATTGTTATTTGGCCATTTAATGTTTTGGCCTCGTGTATCGTTATTTGGCCATGTAATGCTTTGGCCTCATATATCGTTGCTGGCCTCGTATATCGACTTGACCACCTATTTATTTGGCCGCTTCCTTCTTGGCCCCCTTGCTTGCATTCGCCATCTTGTACACCAATTCCATCATCGAGAGGCGCCCGCTAAGCGGATTGAATGCCACCCGGCCAATATCCAAGTTCGTGGCGGTTTCTGACATGAGCATCGACACCAAATAGCACGAGAACATCACCAAAAACACCCCGCAGTCGTCGAAGTTGCTCTGCTGGCCACATTCCATTTTGACAATCGACACAGTGTCTTTGGGCCTGAATAGCACCGACTTCAACCGAGAAGCCAACTGGTGGAGCAAATCGTCTGCCTCTTTATCGTCGATGCTCATGGAATCAAACACATACAACTTGTGTTCGTCCATGCTCAACACACACAACGCCCAATGGTCGCCGTTGTTGGCATGCTCCAAGTCGGCGTCGCTCTCGTCGAGAAAATTGAACGGAATGAACACAAACTTCAGCTTCTTCAAGTCCTTCATGGGCAAAATACTGGCGATGTCGTCCAACACAGGATAATGCAAAAACAACTGCACCAATGCCGGATAGAGCATGTACACCTGGTGGCCGAAAGCATGAGGTCGAATGAAATAGGCGGAAAGTGCCTCGTACACGAACGAGATGTTGTTATCGTTGAGCCACTCGCCCGGCACCACGTAGTCCACGTCGGACTTGTAGAACGCAATCAGGCCGAAGTCAAACAACTTGGCATCGGCGCCGGATGCGAGCAAATCGTGGAGCTTTCGGATTCGCTGTTTGGCCAGATATGGGTTGTGTACGTCGGACACTACCGATGCCGATGCCGCCGCCAGACGCAACCGTCTCTTGTGGGCCACCTTTTTCTTGATCTGCTTTCTTTCGGCCCGAGAGATCTTCGATTTCGGCACTTTCTCTGGATCCACTTCCGTTTCTTCTATGTCGATATCAGCCAAGTGGTCCTCCCACCGCAATTGGTCAAATCCATTCGAATGCACCACCGGATGAATGGGAATTTTGTCCTTGACGAAGCAGAACCCTTTATAGGGATCTAGCACCACCAGCATAGACTATGTGGTGGAGGTTGGTGAGTGACGTTAGTGTGCACTTAAGAATGAGAAGATCATGAACTCCGGAGATCAACGAAGAAGTCAAAGAATACCAATTTTTTTGGACAGGTACGTCGTTCTACGCCATGGCAGTGAGCGTATTTTCCTCGATGCTACGTAATCCGCATTCACGCTGCTTGTGCGTGAATGCCTGTCGCCGGCTTCTGTTGGCAACCCGGCCAAAGTTGAACATTCCATATAAAGCCGGTCAGCCCATGCACGAAACCAGAAATCACATTTTGCCCAAGGCTGGCGAGCTTACTCCGGGCATCTCGGCCCTCGAGTACTACCAGCGGCGGCTCTCCCTTGCCCGTCATCTTCCGGAGCGGTCAGCTGCTATCTTGGTGGGCAACCGAATTGTCCACTCTTCGGGCGCAGTGTTCTACGATTTCCAACAAGATAACGATCTCTACTATTTGACAGGATGGTTGGAGCCCGATAGCGTCGCTGTGGTTGAAAAGGTTGCCAACACGGGCAGCGACACCGACGTCGTTTTCCACATGATCGTTCCTCCGAAAAACCCGGCTTCTGAGCTCTGGGAGGGCGCCAAATCGGGGCTCGAGGGCGCCTACGACTACTTCAATGCCGACGAAGTGGCACCAATTGGCCGCGTGGACTCGTATTTGCGCAGCATTATCGAGAGAAACGACTTCGTGTATGTGGACGATAAGACCAAAAGTTCTGGGACTGGAAACGCCAATTTCAAGCTGTTCTTCAGCTTTGCACAACGAGGCCATCTGGCAACCATTCAAGAGCTACTCCGGACGTCTAGGGCCACTGTGCGGCCTTTGAAGCCTCTAGTTGCCGAGCAAAGGCTGGTCAAGTCCGAAGCAGAAATAAAAGTCATGCACCGGGCCGGCCAGATCTCGGCCCGGGCCATCAACACCGCCATAGCACGTGTGGGCTCCGACGACCCGTTTGCCTCGGAAAAGACTCTTGCTCAGTACTTGGAATATGCGTTTGTGCGTGGAGGTTGTGACAAGCAGGCGTATATTCCTGTGGTTGCAAGCGGAGAGAATGCATTGACCATTCACTACACGAGAAACGACGATTTGCTCTATAAGGACGAGACGGTGTTTGTCGATGCGGGAGGCAAATTGGGAGGCTACTGTGCTGACATTTCGAGAACTTGGCCCAATTCGCCTGACGGATTTTCGTCCGCTCAGAAAGACATCTACGAGGTGGTGTTGGAAGCCAACAAAGTATGCATTGAGCAATGCCACGAGAACGCTGGCATGTCGTTGCAAGATCTCCACGAACTCTCGGTAATGTCGTTGACGCAAGGGTTACGACAGATCCCAGGGTTTGCGTCTGTCACCAGATCAGAGGTCTCCCGAGAGCTCTTCCCCCACTACATCGGCCACCATTTGGGGTTGGATTTGCATGACATTCCCTCTGTTTCTAGACATACACGGGTCAAGAAGGGTAACGTGATCACCATCGAGCCAGGATTATACATTCCATTCGATGCGAAATGGCCCAAGGAGTTCCATGGCATTGGAGTAAGGGTGGAAGACGATATTGCGGTGGGGAAAGTCTCGAGCGATGTGTTAAACTTGACTAGCTTGTGTGTGAAGGAGGTGGAGGACATTGAAGCGTTGATTCGAGAGGGAAAGGTGACTACTTTGGGAGTCTACGATGAAGTGGTGGAAACATGTATATAAGTCATGGAGGCGTCTTTGTCTAGCCTTACTTGTAGATTCTACTAGTTGGGCTTAATAGTTGGGCTTCTACTAGTCAAGCTTCTACTTCTTCTACTTGTCTTCTACTGGTCCAGTTATTCTTGTCTACTTCTATTTCTACTAGACAGAAAAGCGAGTGACAAGGCACGGCCAAAATAACACCATGGTGCGTCCATCTGGTCGTGGTAATTTACCATTCCAAAATCACAACCATAAATGTCAGGTCATAGTGACGATTGAGCCTAGAAGTTTGATGAGCCAACGGAATCCGATTCTGGAACGTAGCATCCCTAACAAAAAACAGCATCGAAAATGAAATCAAATAGTTTCTTTGGGTATTTCTTCTAACAATTCTCCTTCTCTAATTTCTACTTGTCTCGCTCTCTACCCTACTTTCTGACCAACGGCATTCATAACTATTCACAAGAATCTGTGAGCATACCAACTCATCCACAGCAACCACAGCTAGCGTCCCACATTCAACAACAACGAGTTGCCCGACTCCTCGCCTCCCTTTCCGCTAGGCAAATAACTCACGCTAGGAGACCCAGACAACGTCTGGGCAATATCCTTCGAAGCCTCCAATCTTCTGATCATCAACAAACCGTCACCAGCCTTGGCCAATGCCTTCGAAACGGTGTCAGCGGCCTCGGCCTCTCCCTCGGCGCGAATCACCGCTGCCTTTCTCTCCTGCTCCGCTCTGTCGACCAAATACTTTGCTCTCTCTGCATCCTGCTGAGCAATCTGCTTCTGCTCCACGGCCTTAGTGAACTCCTTGCCGAAAGTCATGTGGGTGATCAGAACGTCCTCCAACCGGATATTGAATTCCGCTGCTCTTCTCGAGAGCTCCTGTCTGATTCTGGCACTCACAACCTCTCTTTGGGTAATGAGCTCTGCAGCGTCAAATTGCGCTACTATACTCTTCAAGATCTCGTTTCCGATGGCGGGCAACACTCTCTCGTCGTAATCCAACCCCAATGTCTGGTAAATCTTGGGCAAACTCAACACATCGGGACGATGTAACACTCTCAAAGTCAATGATACGTTCTGCAAGTCCTTGGAGCCCGTGGTGGTGGCAATAGTCTTTGGCTTGGTTCTGACGTCATAGATAATAGGCTTTTGCAACCATGGAATAACAAAATGCGTTCCTTCGCCAATCACAGATGCTTGGACTCCTTTCAAACGGTCGAAAATGACCGCTCTCTTTCCTCCTTCGACATCGTACATGGCCGATTGGGCAAGGGTGATGGCCACACCTGCAGGGATGGCGATTCGGGAAATAATGTCGGCGAATCTGGGCGGCATGATTTGTTGTATCTGTGGCGACAGAAGTAGTTAGAAATGTCAATTAGCGAGTTTGGAAATGGGTAGTGGCAACCGGGCTCTGTGCAGGATTGTGGAGACGGAAGCGTCTAATTTGTCTGTGGGGGAAGCGGCTGAGTGAGGTGAACGGTGGAATGGATGACACTGGAGTGGTTTTGGCTGTGAGTATGGCATTTTTGGAGTTTTTTTTCGGATCGTTTTGAAGGGAATGGGTCAACCGATATTAGTGTACTGCATATAGTGCATTGCTAGCCCGAAGTGGCTTCTTCTTCTGATCCTCTTAGCTGGTGAATTATGATTTGGACTATGGAAAAGAGATTCATTGATTCCCATTGACTACGTTCTGCATCCTTTGCTGAAGTGGAATCCTTTTCTTTCAGGAGACTCTGAAATTTACACCCGTACCTCCCGAACTTCCCGTATATGAATGACGGCTTTCAGTGAATGCATATCAACTCTATTTCTCGTTTGGGAAATGCCTACCACTCCACAAACTTGCCTATGGCGCCCCAGTTTATACTGTGGCGCTTCACCCTCCACATGTAATTTATATTATTGCAAAGTAATCCATAAGCTCAACTGATATGATCCATACGACACCTTGTCGAGTTTCCGGTTAGCAGAAACATTAAGTCTCTGCCATCTAATATACATAAGGCTTGGCCCGTCACCAGGCCCACCACTGCCGCATCAGTGGGGTCCCACGTAATATATTTGCTGGATGTAGGCCCTTGAAGACGGCTGTGGTGGCGTTGTTTGTGAATTGATGGAAATTGATGGAAATTGATGGTTCAGAAGCCATTTGCTCTACTCAATGAGATAAACCAAGGTCCACGCCGCACCGGCCGCAACAGAACCAATGGCAACCATCTGTAACCCTTCAAGCACCTTTCGATGCACACCACAGTCGTCACCCAACGACACCGACGTCTTGACGTAGCCGAAAATGAAAAGAGTGACAACCATCACAATCACAGACACAATAAGGCCTGTTTTGACAACGTCACAGAAAAAGTATGGAACCAATGGCACAAACCCTCCAAGGAAGTAGCCACTGCCAATGGTCATGGCCGAGGTGAATTCTCTGCCTTCGGCAGGCTCCTCCAAGCCCTTGCCGAAGCGAATGACAAAATCGATCAAGTTCTTGGGCTTCTCGTCCAAATCCTTCAAAAACGACGCAATGGTGGCCTCGGACGCCCCCAAGTCTAACATGATTTCGGCCGCATCCTGGTTGATCAATTCGGGCTTCTTGAAGAACTCCAACTTCTCCTTCTTCACCTCACTCTTGTAGTAGTCCAACTCGGACTTGGCAGCCAAGTAGCCGCCGAGCCCCATGGAGATGGCTCCGCTCACCAATTCGGCCATTCCACCGGTAATGACCAATTTGGACGAACCCAACGACGACAAGCCGGCCGTCAATGCAAAGGGGACGGTCAAGCCGTCCGAGAGACCGATGATAATGTCACTCATCACACGTGGGTCGAAGCTGTTGAGAAACCCCTGCTGAGACTTCTCGTTATCGTCGTCGGAGTCATTTTGATTCTTGATAGCATTTGCAATGGCTTCCTCTTCGACGAGAGCCTGCGCGCGGTCACCGCTGTCTGCTGCACCGTAGGGCAGTTGGTTGTTGTCCAATAATCTCTGGGCTCGGGCTAGTTCGTCGTCCAGAGCATCTTTTTTGGAGAAGAGAGCCGAAATGGCGTTTTTGGCTTGGACCAACATGGTAGGGGGTGGAGATGTGGGTCCTGATTAGGAAATGTTAAGCGAGGAGACTGGATGGGGCAAAAGAACAAAGCTGGCGTGAAGTATGTGGCGCCAAAAAAAGCTTGAAGAAGGTTTTTTTTGGCCCTTGCTAGACATTTCATATATATATAATCAGGGTTTCAAGACGCGGGAGTGCACACAGCGCGAGGGCCCTTCCATCATCGCAACCACTCACTAGAGCCGTAACTGTGTTGTTTTCCTGCATATACGCAAATGCTGACGTTTGCACGCGCTCTCATTGGCTGGAGCCTGGGGCCGAACTGGGGCCGAGCCGCGCCTGGCCTCCCATCTCACTAATGACGATTGACCTGCAGAAACCGTTAGGTAAGCCATCAGTTATTCTTTAAAGGAGGTTAGATGTTTTGATGAGATTTGAAGATGAGCAATGGGATGAAATGGTGGATCGATGGACGATCGTTATGGTGATGATTTTCGTAGAGAAATCGGAGTTTCCGTGTTCTGGAGGTTGTTTGGATGGTGCAAATCACGTGACCTACAATTTCTTCGGTTTCTGGCCATCAGGAAGCTAAGATGAGGAAATAATAGTTGTTGCTACTATGACGGGGTAGAGTTCCCTTGGTTGGTGCCACGATTTAGAGTTTTTTGTCTATGATGGGCCCAATGCTTGACGTTTGGTGGTTGGGTTGTATGCAGGCATGTTGCAAAATGTCCCAGCGAAATCGGTTTTGCAAGGCAGATGGGTTTTCTTTCTACTTTTCTCTAATTATTCTCGCAGCTTTCAATTTTCCGGTCCTTTCCGAATTTCCTTCTTTGTTTTCTTCTTTCCAGTGATTTTCATTTCCATAATGTCACTTCTTTTCTCAGTCTGGTTTTCTGGCAATGAGAGGAATACATTAAAAGGAGTAAGTAATTGGGGCTCCGGAAGGGAAGAGAAATGAAGTTAAAGGAAATGACTATGCCGGAGATAGGCGTTACAATTCTCAAAGATCTGAATCCTTTTCTGGATATTTCCCGTGGGTCATGAAGTTTTCTGGTCAGTGTGCTAGCAATGGTTTACCAGACTTGTCCAATTGTTCCACTTTTGTTCAGTCTATTGGCTACGCAATTTGATCTACTCGCCCGGGCTATGCAATTGGTCTACTCGTTCCTTTGCTTTTTTTGCCTATTCTATTATGCTTTTCGCAACTTAATCATCTGCTTCCCCATTCCTTGCTTCCTTCTTCTCCATTCGTCTGTATCTCCTTTAGTCTACTTAGATCACTATTTTTGAGGTTCAGCCCGTTCAATTTTCCAATATTGTGCCAATTCAGGTTTCATCGTTTTCTACGTCTCTTTTCTTCTCTTGTGCTTCTCTTAAAAGTTTTCAATCCTCTGTTCAAGAACCAAATCTCGTTTCTTCATTTTGTTGGCCGCCAATTGAGTTGTTGAAGACGAACCTCGCAATCGGAAGTTGGAGACGCACCGGTTCTAATGAACGATTTGGCCGTAGCTAGAAAAACCTCTCAGAAGTGCTGAAAGTATCGAATTGAAGGAAGTACCACCTTTTAACTGGACCTGATGAGCAGGCTGGTCGAACTTATGGCTATCGCATTTGAAGTATGAAACGTCGTGATTGTTGAAGCAAAGGAGGAAGGCAACAACAGC
Source organism: Sungouiella inulinophila (assembly GCA_030562885.1). Lineage (NCBI taxonomy): Eukaryota > Fungi > Ascomycota > Pichiomycetes > Serinales > Metschnikowiaceae > Sungouiella > Sungouiella inulinophila. Next base: position 27,509 of record JAKUAG010000031.1, read on the forward strand.
TGTATCTCACTTGGTGAGTCCTCTAAATATTCTAATGGACAATAAGTGGAAGTGCTCGTCACCATGTCCTATTTATACGTCTTTTCGCTTTTTAATGATTCTATTGCTCTTTTCTTGACATGGACAGTTTCAAGTCTTCCCAAACTCCCCCAATGCATCTCTCTTCTCTGAAATCTCGTCTTCTCTCTTCCGTCTTGCCATCTTATTCACATCTCAGGCCAGTAAACCCGGCACCAAATCACGCTGATGCCTATCGTCCGTCTACTTTCCGGCAGAGTTACTCACCATGAAAGCGAATTCCGTACATAATCGCACAAGGCATCTCCAAAAGGTTAGAGCAGGCCATAGAGCTATTCCAGCTACGTTAATACAACTCAACGGTCACTTCCAGATTTCTAACTCCATCTACATAACAGTCTACTTCTTCGAGGCCAAAATTTGCGTGACAATATCGACCACCATCTGGTCCAAGCTGACCCAATCAAGCTTCAAGAGCTCTCTTGTCTTCAAGTTGCTTGTCTTTGCCAAGATCAGAACATCTTTGGGTCCAGATCCAGGTGTTCCCTCCGGAACCTTACCCTTGAGCTGCGGAATCTGCGTGTTGATTACGTCCAACATCATCTGGACGCTGAACTTCCCATTCGTCAAGTACAACCGCTTTCCAGCGGTGTCATCCTTCTCGAATGCAGCCAAATGGGCCTGGGCAACGTTTCTAACATCCACAAACCCTCCGATTTCATTGTCGAAGTGTCCGTCGGCTCCGACCTTCAACAAGTCATTAACCAATTCATTGGACACATTCAAAACATCTCCAACTTCGTTGTCGAATGCCTGGGGGCCGAACACGTACACCGGGTTGACCGCAGTGACCTTTGGAAACCCAGGAGTTTCGGCAATCTTCCATGCGGCCTTTTCTGCAAACGATTTGCCGCCGTAGTACGCATTTATGGCATTCTTGATGGCTTCCTCGTACGAGATATTGTTCCAGTTCGTCTCGTCGAAGGAAAGAGCCGCAGTTCGCTCACTTTCGGGAGAATAGATAGCAGCATCGCTGGAAGTGACTACCACGCGGGTCACTTTGCATTTACCCTCCGAAACCTGCGCCTTAATGGTGTTGAAGATGTTTTCTGTTCCACGAATGGCGGGAATCACCAAGTCTTTCTCGGGATCGGTGGTGTCGTAGGTAAATGGCGAGGCCGTGTGGAGAACCACCGAGATATCGGGGAACTCGGCAAAAACGTGGTCGAATGCTCCTTCGGCGGCTATGTCGGCCACAATTGAGTAGTCAAACTTGCCCTTGTTCAAGGCATCGAGATTCTGTTTGAGCTTTTCACCTTTGGAAGTCAGACGCACGGTTCCAACCACGGTATAATTTTTCAAGACGAGCTGCTTGACGATGTGTTGAGCAATAAAGCCCGAGGCTCCGGTCACCAAAACTGTAGTCATGAAGGGTGATAAAGGTGGTGAAAAAAGAAGAAGCTGATGTTCACAGGTAGCTTGATGCTGAAGTTCTCAGTTAATAGTGAGCTTCGCAATATATTGCCTAATTCGGTTGGCTGCGGAATGTGGGACGAGTACGAACAGCTGGAAAATCGCATAAATAAGGAAATCAGAGGGGATATGAAGAGAAGGAGATGGGATGTCGAAGACGATTGGAGGAAATTGGTGAGCGAAGTGGGCTTTTGTGAGAGAAATCGGCCTTGTCGGTTGTGGTGATCAGTAGGTGAGTGCGAGTGGAAGGTCGCTGATCTGCACTAGAGAACTTAATTATGGTGTTAAGGACTCTATGGTGAAATGGATAGAAAGACCTAGGTGACATATTGGAAGGGAATGCAATGAGAACGAATTTGAAGGCAAAATCAACAATTTATGCTGAGTCTCTAGGTTGCACTCAACTTTTATAAAAACTCGCAACAAAATATCTCGATAGAGCTCTGTGTTAAATCTACTGTTTTGGCTCTTCTCTCAATTGCCTGGATTTTCTCTCACGGTGTTCTGTGTCTTTCCCAACTGCCCTTTTCCTTCCTATTTGACGTTTCGTCAAGTCCATTTGCGTTGTCAACTCCAGCCTTCTCAACTTCTCCACAAAACCCCATTTCCAATCAACCATCTCTGACGACGTCCGCTTATCTCTTATTTCGCCTCGCTATTTCTCTAAATTTCTCAATATTCCTCACTCACACTGAACATTCGATTGTACTTTCAATTTCACGATTACAAGTTCCAAATTGGCCACTCTGGTGGAAGATGGGACTACCAAGTCCATTTCTCACTTCTTTCGTCTAGTCAATTAATTCGTGTTACGTTACTAGAATGACCTCAAAACCAACGCCTCAGATATTGAAATTCTCTAATGCCAAAGAAGTTACTGAGCTGAAGAGAATCGGCACAATATCCGGTGGTTCAGCACATCGAGAACAGGTCTGGTCATCAAAAGCGGCCGTATGCATGCTGCCAATAATAACGGCATCCACATAACCGGACGAGACCTCGAATGTCCTCACGATTTTCCATCAGACACCCTTTAGAACTATGGCCTGGGCCCTACAATCGGAGTCACCGTAGGTGAGCTACTCAGCTTCACGATTGACCATTTTCAATCACCCAGTACGAGGGAGGAGATTACAAGGCCGTTGACACCCAGATAGTTATCAACGCGAGGTATCCGAATCCGGAGAGTTAGGTGCTAGGTGAGTCATTGCTGAGTTTAGCGTGGCAGTTCGGGGTTCATGACGGCTTTGTAGAAAATGGGTTTCCAGTGAGAAGTTGATAAGAGAGGTGAATCTGGAGGTGACCATAGACGGTTAGAAAGCTGACCAAGAAAAGGCACATTGAGTTCCTCTTCATTCATTATCAGCATTCAAGGTGGTACCTCTCATTGAGCCACCGCACGGCTCGATGCTAAGCCGAAATAGGAAGTGGTTTCCGATACAGGCAATCGAGATCAGATATTAGAAATAATCAACACCAATTCGACTCTCAACCACAAAAGGAATTTTCACTTCTTCACCAAGTGATACCATCCGTTCTATTCATATTTTTTCCTTCTTATCGCTACCGTCCATTTCTCGCTGTCCTTCGTATCTTATCCGTCAGACTTATCTCCTCGCACTCGGATACTCATTTCGGCAGCCCCATTATTATATAACATCCGCCATTGGCCCAATTTCTCCGAAGCCACACATGTATATTCCAGCGTACAACAAGGTCGACTCGTGGGACCAGCAGGCTAAACTAATCCGTGAGTGCCCATTGGCCACAGTGGTCACCACTGACGCAGATGGCAAATTCATTGCCAATCACTTCCCGTTCTATCTCCATGAAGATAAGGACTCTGGCAAGTTATACTTGCAGGCCCACGTAGCCAAAAAGAATCACCAGGTTCCCTCGTTGACGGCCAATGACAACGTGTTGGTGATTTTCCAGACCCCGGACTCATACATTTCTCCATCGTACTATCCAGAGAAGGAGAGGACCCACAAGTTTGTTCCCACATGGGACTTTGGCAGTTTGCATGTCTATGGAAAGCTGCGCATCATCGACGACTTCGATTTTGTACGCAACCAATTGGAGCATTTTAGCTCTCAGCAGGAACTGAAGAGGGAAAAGCCCTGGAAGTTGTCGGAGGCTCCAGAAGGATATTTGAACGCCATGCAGAAGGCCATTACTGGGTTGGAGATCGAGATCGCTTCCACCGAGTGCAAGCTCAAGTTTGAGCAGAAGATGACCCGTGAGAATGTAGATGGAGTTTATAATGGATTGGTTGAAGATGGCGTAGTTGGGGTTGCTGATTATGTCAAGGCGTGCAACCCAACCAAATAGAATAGATACAGATTTTCGGGCCAGTGTAGTTGGGAGTTGTTGGAGACAAAGAAAGTTGATGAATTCGTGCAGTTGAAACTGACGGGTTGGTCTGGGGTGATTGAAAGTCGTCGAAGTCCTCGTTGATTCCGTCCTTGCTTATTAAATAGGTCCAATTGAGTCACTTAATGACTCCCTAAGGTGTTGGAAGACCGCAGCCTAGTACGGCAGAAATCTGCTCTGTCCTCGAAAACCACGTCCACGGAAACCAGCTCTTCCTCTTCCACGGAACATACCACGTCCGCGTGCTCGTCCTCTGGGCATGCCTCTGTTCGTTGTAGATATTCCAGGAACATTTGTCCGCTTTAAATTGACCTTGAGCTCTCTGTCGCGAAACATACTGCCGTCTAGCGTTGATACTGCCTGTCGGGCGCCCTCGGGCAGTGAGAATTCCAAGTACGCAAACCCTTTCGGCTGTCCCGTCACCTTGTTGGTCATGATGGTAATACGTTCCACGACTCCGCTGCCAGAAAAGTGCTGTTGCAACTCCAAAGGCGTGGCGCCGTAGTCGACATTTCCGATGTACACGGACCGAGCATCGATTTCGGCTTTCGCGTGTGCTTCCTCCTCAGTTAGAGCTGGATTCGCGATCTTATCAAGCAGATTGCTGAGTGCCCGAAGCTTTTCTGAGTCGTGCTCCATCAGAACCAACTTGTCGGTAACTTGGGTGTTATTTGGGGCTTGGTATGTTGAACCAAGTTGCTTTGGCGGGTAGTAATTGGAGGCTGGTTGACTATTCTGCTCGTGCCTTTGATCGTTGTAGCTTAATTGCTGGGTATGTTGGTCTTGCTGGCTAGCGTGGCTGCCTTCACCGCCACTTTGATCTTGTGGATAATGATCGATGCTCTCACTTCGTCCCAGGCTATGATCTGGCCCCGAGGTTTGGTTCAGGAAGCTCAGTTGAAAATTGCTCTGGAATCCTTGGTTTTGCTGGTCGGGCTGCTGAAAGTACTGTGCCTGCAGACTTTCAGAAAATTGCCCCGAGAAGCTATTGGGCTCCCCACCGCCAGTCAATGAATTTTGCACTTCTAGTGGTACCTGGTCTGACATGCTTGTGTAGGCTTCTTTGAACAACTCTCTTGCGTATTGGGAAGGACTCGGACTGCAGGTACTCCAGGTCCGCTTAATTGACCGACTGCGAAACTTGTTGCCGTCTCAGCTAAATATTCAACGGGGGAAGATTCCTTTCTCGGTCTAGCGTTCCCTTGATGCCGCCTTTGTTGATTAATCGTGGTGCGTTGGGTGCACCGATCGGCAGCAACGTGGCACCATAACGTGAGCCTTTGTGCTTCCGCTTTGCTCCCGACAATAACCGATCGCGTTCATTTTGCATCGCATCATCATCAGTTTCGTAGCCGTAATCGTAGTAGCCCGAATTAGCATCTTCATCAGAAGTAACCCGCATATACGAGGGCTCCGAGGGTCCGAAGAGCGACTCTGAGGAGAGCACTGTGTGTTTCTTTTTCGTCGAAGTCGCTGAGAGACACACCACCAACGCAGTGGTCAAGAATCCAAAGAGAATGACACCAATAATGATTCCGATGCCTACGCTTATCCACCCAATATGCACGTGCAAGAAGTTATCGGGCCGATCAAACCAGCCGAGATTGAGCGGCTTATCGAGTACAAAAACACAGGGCCCACTTCTCAGTCCAACTTGGCTGCATCCGTATGAAAGGATGCGAACTTCGTGATCAGAGTTGTATTCGAACGTCGACGATGCATCCTGAAGTTGGAGGTAAACCTTGCCGTTGGCTGCGTTTTTGTGGCACTGGAACACGCCGCTGGTGCGGTTTGTCCGAACGATGTAGGTATTATTGGATGTCTTGCCATACAACAGATCTCCGGAGTGAATACAGTTAACAAGCGAATCAACCTCGGAGTTTGGAACGAGATGAAGCTCCAAGAACTCCCAGAGGCGGTTGTAGCTCGAACTGATGTTGAATGACTTTAGCTGCTCGGGGTTGGGAACGAAGAGAGAGTACTTGGAAGGCTCCTCTGATCCATTGAGTCCAAGCGCATCCATGAGTTTCGGAAATTGGTCAAGAAGCTTCATGAATGAAAAATCGTCATATCCGTCCTCGTCCGAAGCACTGACCAAGTCTGCAAGCGAAACGCGAAAATCGTCTGGAAGTAAGACCTTGCTTGTAATATGGACAATTCCCTGGTTGAAGAGGACGTCGGAATTCAACGGGACGGAAACAGGGGTGGAGTTGAGTCGAATGAGGTGGTTGAAGTCGCCACCACGGTAACTTTCCGAAATATTGACCGTGTCTCCCCTCAAAGTTCTGGCAAGCCGACTCAGCTCCTCTTCATCCTCTAAGCCGAAGTCAGAGTACACCAAATCCTCGACAAAAAGCCCTCTCAACACATCTTTCATGACTCGTGGATTTTTCTTCAAGTACTTGAGAATTAATCCGAGCCCCTGCCATGACTCAAAGTCTTGTTCACTCGTTTCGTCTCCATTCTCCCACATAGTATTTCCACAAGGTAGGAAAACTGTGTAACCTTTCAGGTTGTCATCCAACAGTGCCAACTTGTGCTCATTTAAGTATCCTAATGTCTGGAGACACTCTTTTTTGTTGATATTGACGTGGGGCAAATTTCTCTTGGAAGCACCATTAGATATAAGGTCGGCAATGGTACGCTTGAACGACAGTGGCGTGTGGAAGTCCTGATCAACGACGAAAATCACATTGTTTCCACTTGCCTCATGGGGCGCTGATTCTATTCTCAGCTCATCGTTGAAACTCACGAAATAGTCATCGTTGTCCAAATTTCCAGACACCTTGACTTTATAACACGATCCCATCCGCTTCTTCAGACAGAGCTTGGAGACTAAAAGTCGGTGGTAAGTAGGTGATTCGGGTGATAACTCGTTTTGCAAATAGACGGCGCCTTCCAAAAATCGGTAGAGCATGGACTGCTTGTTGCTGAACGATTTGGCTCCATAATTGCCTTCCAACGAGAATTCGTCACCATCTGCTACTCTGAGGTCGTCTTCATCAGGAACATCGTCTCGATCGGAAGCGTCCAAAATGATAGTCTGATTAGTAGTTGAACCATCGATCAAATGGCCAAGTTTCCTGAACTTTAGCTCTTTGACAAATTGGGAATATCGCATGGCAAAGAGCGTTTTGCGTGGAATCATGTCCACCAATGGGATACTCAACAGGTCGAAAAAAGTGCTGGAAGAGCTTTCACCATCAAAAACATACATTAAGCCGTCAGATGCTGGCAATGACGTAAGGTTGCCGGAACTGGTAATGTCCCCGTTGATTTGGATACGCGTATTGTTCACCAACGTAATGTTGTATCTGTTATTATGCGAAGGGGTATTGTGGAGCTCCGTGCCCGATGTTCCGTTGGCACCTCCGACCAAATCCGACAACAATAAGTTCAGAAGCAAGTCAAGTATGTCGGCCTTAATTTCTCGAACAGCCTCCTTGGTAGGTTTCAAGGAGTAATTGTGCATTGCTTCGAAAAGAACCGTGTAGTATTGCCTTTGGAGCGCCAGCATGGATCTCTCCACGAAATCGTCGGTGGGGATTAATATCGTCGAGACATTGGCCAAAAATGACTCGCACAGCGGCACCTCTTCCTTGTAGTGGACCTGGGTGAACACCAGCAGGAAAAGCTGCTTCACAAACGACACCTTCTCTCCATTGAGCTCGGATGTCGACGAATCCATGAGAACATCGCAGATTGTCGGCGAAAGCGGGAGTAGTCGGTCGATTGCGTGGATAAACGAGCGCTGATGCTTCGCGTAGCCGTCAAACTCCACCACCTGCGCAAAATCGTTCACGTAGTACTCGTTCTGGAAGCCTTCCTTCGTGAAAGACAGCACTTTGAGTGGATAGGTCCTATTGGCCGATTTGGAGGACTTGATCTCGTACAAAGAGTCGAAAAGATAGTCCCGGCGGTCCATGTACGCAATGCGGAAGCGCTGAGCTGCAAAGTACCTTAGGAGGTTTTCTGCGTTGTCGTCGGCGGCTAGATCACTATCCACAAATGCCGAATTCACCGGAGCCAAAAGCGTGACGTTGGCCATGGTGTTTATGTGGGGAATTAATCCGTGCCGCTGCAAATGTCGGAGAAAGTACGAGTACTGAGCGTCTGACAGGAGGAAGTCCACGATTGTGGAGGGCGTCTGGACTGGAATGCTGGTGGATGTTGTAGGCTTTAGATTGACATGAGCCGCAGCCGATAGCTGGAGCCACATGCAGCAGAACAAGATGAAATTCAACATAGCGGTGTGTAATCTCGCTTGACAGAGAATCCTGGAAGAATTGGAGTGGCCTGAGGCGGTGAAAATGGCGGTAGTTTTAAATGAATTGAGTAGATTGAATGGACTAATAGGTTACCTGCAGGAGGCATGGTTATCGGTGAAGTGTAGGTGCACGGGTGCGGTAGCTGGTATCAGCAGACCAGTTGGGAAAAAGTGGAGGGGATGGAAGAAAACAATGGATATTTATAGTAAGATATAACTTATGCAGATTCAATGCTATTTTTCTCTTCTGTTGCGGATAGATCTGGCTGGCACTCGATTTCCGTGTGCCTGACATTTTTCGGATTTTGCAACCACAGCAATGTTGTGGAAATTGGGCAGCGTCGCCAATTGGCAATATTTGAAGGCATTAGATAGTAACTATTTTGGCGTTTAGTTGAAAAACGTCGGAAAGCGGTGTGGTGACGTATACGAGTGGAAAATGCGTAGGAGAGTCATGCTCGCCTATGAGATAAGGCATATTCACGAAAATGGACCACCTCCAGCTTGCCATTTGCGGGAATAATGAAGAGAATATCGTTTCTCGTTCTGAGTTCATCGTTAGTCTAAGAAGAGTTTTTGGGTTTTCCCGCTGGTATCTTCAGGAGACTTCGGCCTGTTGCTCAGTACTCTGACAGAATAAAGTCATTACTTCTTAAAGTTCGCGGGCCAGCCCTCCCCAAGAATTCCTTTTGGCTGTTGCTTGTGTTTTTCCCGTACGTATTGTTATAGATCAAGAAGGATAGGAGAGATGAGATATATTTTCCATTTATATTGATAAAAAAAAACCATTATCCCCCAATTTTGGATATGGGTCTGAAAACGTCCTTATCAAAGCTAAAGCAAGCGGGACTTAATGCATCAAATTACGTATTGTGTACCAGTTGAAATGTAAACTACTACGGCCATTGCCGGGACAGGCTATTAATAGTGTAAAGAGGCATGAGCGTCTCGAAGAATGGTCAGACTACCAGTTGAGTAAGTCACATTAGTGGTCCAATCTCGAGAACTGGGAGAATTCGTACAATGACAGAGAAGGGAGCAGGAGGTGAACAAAATGAGCAGACAAGACTTGGTCCATGGGACTTCGGCCCAGGAAGACCTGTAGCGGAAAGAAGTTGGAGAACATTAAGAAAGATCTACTTATAATCTGCTGCGTTCTGTGACGATTCAGTTGACTTGCTTTTGCTACCTCGAGCAACTACGAGTTGTTCCCAACGCAAAGCATCCCTACATCAAGAATTTTAATTGCCAAGTGCCATTAGCCAACTTCATAGCATAAAATCTCTCCAATCTAGAAATCACGAGCTTCCAGCGAGTCCAAATATGTCTCAGTCTCTCCTTCAAGCCCTAACGGCATTTCGTTGACTCCCACACCGGCATTGCCATTCTCTCCGTCATGGCCACGTCCTCGCCCAATCGGAGATCTCAATGCATGTCGGGGGCACTCAGGAAAAACTGCATTGTTCCGTCGGCCAAAGCCGCATCCAATTAATCCGGACAGTAGCCCGAAAAGACACTCCGTGTACGTGCACAGAACAGCCAGCCTCCCTGAGGGGAAGTCGTTCTATCTTGAGGCATCTGCAAAGGAGCCTATGAGGGGTATCTTATTGTGGGGTCTGATGCAACATCATCTATTGTATCGGAGAAGTACTTTAAGTATCCCGCGAACTGTTCACTTGCATGGAAAGGATCCGATTTGATCACTCGCACAGCAAAAGATGATCCGATTTGTTCACTAGCCAGGTAAAACAATCCGCCCACCAATGTAAAAGATATCTTCTCTTCGTTTTCGGACTTGATGTCATCCCCATCGCCGATCCAAATAAGGTGTCCCCTCATCGTGTGGGTAACAGCCTCATGCGGCTGTTTTCGGTTTTCGGTTTTCGGTTTTATCCATGTCTCCTGAGGGCTCGAAACTTCTCGTACCCAATTCTGCCACCGGAGAAATTACATTATTGGAGACATACCAAGAGCGCTGGGCCGGACTCCCAGGTTGAGCCACGAAAATGGCCGAGATTCAAGTCTGCTGATTGACCTACTCCACACATAGTGCTAAAAATGAGTGACCCTCGCCATTCCTTGGCAACGCCAGCATTCCCCCGCATATGAGCGTTGATGCATACTGCTTCTCTTACATTTCAAAGTCCATAAAAGTTATATTCATTATTACTAGTCCAGCACAGCTGGAATTCATCATTATTAGACGGAAACGTCCTCGGCCATGATGGCCTCGGCCTTGGTGTCCATTTGGTGGTCCACCTGGTCTCTGAAAGAGTGCTCGGAAGGAATGAAGCTCTTGGATCTCCAGGCCTTTCCAACATTCTCGTACAACTCGTCGACCTGCTCCAAAGAAAGACCCTTGGTCTCGTAGATGAAGTACCAGGCAAAGAACAAGCATGCCATGTTGAAACCTCCCCAGATGAAGAACACGTTGGAGCCCAAGTTACCCTTGTCCTCATCCACCATGTATGGCGTAGCGTAGGCAATACCCCAGTTCCACAACCAGTTGGAGGCGGTACACAAAGACACAGACTTGGCTCTGGTTCTCAATGGGAACAACTCACCAATGACAACCCAGGCACATGGACCCCAGGTGGCAGCGAAGAAGGCGATGAAGATACACGAGAATGCAACAAGAACAGACTGGGAAGACTTGTTGTCCTTGGAGGTGGCAACACCGACAATAGCAACAATCAACTGAGAAAGCGACATACCGGCAGCTCCACCCATCAACATGGTTCTTCTACCAAGAACTTCCAACAAAAGAATACCTGGAATGGTGGAACCGACGTTGACAATGTTGGTGGCCAAAGAGATGGTGAAACCGTTGACACCGGCTCTCTTGAAGAAAGTGGTACCGTAGTAGAAAATGAAGTTGACACCGGTCAACTGCTGGAATGCCTGGATAGCCACACCGGTAAACAATCTCTTCAACTGCTTGTTCTTGTTGGAGAAAACCTGGCCCCAAGACGACTTACCGTACTCAATCTCGAACTCGTAAGCAGCTCTGATGTCCTTCAACTCTTCGATGCTGTCGGGGTGGTCCACTGGAAGCTTTCTCAATCTGGCCAAAGATGCAGCGGCCTTCTCGTGCTGGCCCTTAGAAATCCAGAATCTTGGAGTCTCAGGCAAGAAGATCATACCGATACCCAAGATGAGACCCCAGAGACACTGAATGGCAAGAGGAATTCTGTAGGAACCGGAGTTGTTCATGTGCTCGGTACCCTTGTTGATACAAGAAGCCAAGAAAAGACCGATGGTGATGGCCCACTGGTAGCACGACACAACAGCACCTCTGATCCACTTTGGAGCAGTCTCAGACTGGTACAATGGGATAGTAGCAGAAATCAAACCAACACCGAAACCAGCAATAACTCTACCCACGCAAAGCAATGGGATAGCACTGGAAATAACCTGCAAGATAGCACCGACGTTAAACACAAAAAGAGCAGAAATGATAATACACCAACGTCTACCAAGAGTATCGTTGAGGAAAGGAGCAGAAAGAGCACCGAAAAAGGTACCGACGGACAAGATGGAAACAATCAACGAAGATTCGTCAGCAGTGAAGGCTTGCTTGTTGTCTGGGAAACGATTAAGAACGTAGTCCATGGTCATAACACCGGAGATGGTACCGGTATCGTAACCGAAAAGAACACCACCAGAGGCAGCGAAGAGACCAACGATAATGGCCATGGCAGTAGAGCCGGCCTTCTTTTCACCAACATTGACGAAACGTCTAACGATTTTGCTGTCTTCCAAACCCATGATTGAAATGTGACTGAGAGAATGATGAGAAAAAAAACTGGAGAACCTGGGGAGATGTGGAGTACTTATAGTTTTTCCGCTGCTTGGCGTCCGCGGGGTGGGGCGCCAGGCGAGTAGCCAGGCGCTTGCAAACGTTCCCAAATGATGCGGCTGCGATAGGTTCAGCCAGTCACGACTGCAACCTTTGCAGATGCGGACGGCATGGTGCGCGGAGGGATTAAGTTCCCCACACAGCAGTGGAACAAACAAGGCCAAATTTCCCCGAACGGCACAGGAGCGCGCGGTTTCATTGGCCAGCGCCCCGTATCGGAAAATTGCGCACTGCAGGTAATTGGGGTTGGGCCTGTCTGCGCCCACATTACTCCGGAAGACTGGTCCAAATTAGAGCGGATTATGAGCAAGGGCCTCGTGTTGCACTTCCATTTGTGGGGTTTTCCCTTTTGGCCACGCTTGCGGCGTTCGTATTCTTACGGTCTAGAGCTCAAAACATGAGTTAGTTTGCACAAATGGTTATGACCGGATACAAAACGGCAACATGGACAATCACCTTGGGGTCGGGGGACTCTAGGGATCCCTTCTTCCAAAGATCGTGAGGATTTCGTTGGGAAATTCCCAATCGAGCAAGGCAAAGAGTCGTAACATCCCACGGGCTGTCATGCACTCCACACGGGCGGTCCTGTAAAAATTTTCCGGGGACCTGCAGAGAACTTGGGGCGGATTAACATGCGTCCTTGTTTCTTCTGTTTTTCCTGGCGCGCTCTTACACCTCCGAAGTTGTTTTGGTCACCCATTCCATGCAACCAAGAGCAACGGGACTTATCGTTCGCCCTTGAGCAACGCACAGCCACGGCATGGTCCGCCTCAGTCATCTTCTTTGTTTTTGGTAAGCGTCTTCGCGGATTTTTCCATTGGGCAAGACCCAGCATGATCGTATCTCGACCTTCACACAGCCTATCCCTTTCCCCACTGCGTATCTCCTACAGGACATCCTGCCACCATCAGTGGGGAAGTTAATCCTTGACGGGTCGTGCATATGCGGTGCCGTGTCTCACCGCGTCCTACGATGGTCGCCTAAGTTTCTCCACGTCAAGGTAGCCATGGCGCAACGGAGATCCGAGGTCTATCTCAATTGTGGCGGGGTGTCTCCTGGAAGGTTTTTCGAGACTAGGCCCAATCTGTGCCATGACAAGGATAATCCTGCTTGGTGGCGGATTTATCAGGGGGTCCCCAAAATGTTGGCCGAAGTTTATTTGGGGAAATTTAACTCTTGGATGTTCCGACCCAATCAAAATGGCTCGAAGTACTGCTTCGGAGAATCGGGGAAACTCTGTTGCTTTGTGCAGTTGGGATAAAACTCCATCGCAAGCAGGAACAATATTGCTGGAAAGGATCGGCGCACTGTCTGCAGATTTACAATAGCGTATCGTGTCTTCATCTGGTATGCATGCCTTACGGTTATGTTTTCATTGAACAGGTGACACTTGAGAAAATGTAACTTCCCCAGACGCACCCCGGATGGAATAACTTTGCAGAGAATTCATTGGATGGTTAATGCGTGATTTTCAAGATCGAGCCATCTTTACAAATCTATTGCTCAATTTGGGCTCGTGATCCTACTGTTGAATGCCGATCTTCTCACAAACGGCTGATTCTTGCTGTTTAGTATCGCGATGAGAATTGTATTATTACATCGTTCACAGTTAAAGCGGTCTGGGCATTTTCCGGCGGGTGAAATTGCCCGAAGTGGCGTCAAGACCTGTATGTTATAAATTTCTTGGGTCAATCAATTTTCCGGCGCTCGTTTTATCCGTAGCAATTTGGTGAGAATCAAGTACGCCAGGTAAATTCAGCCTTATACCAGTAATTTGAATGAAAAAAAGATCTGTTCAGAGTCTTCTGAACAAAATTGTAGCTCGGTTCTATTTATAGTTGGATTACTCCCAAACCTGATTTTTACGGTCCGTTTCTGGTTTCGAGAATTGGGGAAAACTCTCCACAAACTGACAAAATACAGGTTTCTCCGCGAACTTAACCATGCAGCAGCATTTCATAGCTATCAATTCGGGTAAGTTTCCGAAAAAGAAAGCAAAAAGTGTAACGGTAGCAATGCAGGCAATGAAACCCATCAACACATTGGCTCATCTCCTCATCTGGGGACCATAATCTCAACGGTTGTGGGGAACCATAACGGTTTTGCTCCAAAAGCGGAGACACCGGTATATGGCTTAGAGCACGGCACCAGAAACAAATAAGAATCTGTTGGGTTTTATTTGGTGGGGTTGTACTTTTAGCAGTTTGGTAGTCCTTCTTGTACTTTTGGATATGGACAGTATGAGGTAAGAAAGAGAAATATATGAAAAAGGACATGAAAAGTCGGACTACGGATTTTCGAGCACTGAGTTTCTTCTCCATTTAGCATTCGTAATCGTCACACAACTATCACATCACGTAGTGACCCGACACATCATCCCAGAAAACTGTGAAGATATTTTCGTCGATGGCGTTTTCAATAGAGGTCAACTTCTGTACGATGGTGTCCCAGTCCTCACCAAAATTCTCGGGCACCTTGATCTCGCTTGGGGAGAGCTTGGGAGACGAGCTGTTCAGCGACAACGTACCGACAGAATTAAATATTTGCTCCCATGCCACGGCTTTCAAGTCTCTAAGCAGTTCCCATCTCTCGTAGCACAATTTGGTTGAGTGATCCGAAAGATATCCGAGAGTCTCCATAGAACGCTCGATGGTTGATGCTCTTTCGTCGAGCTTGAGCGCGTGCAAGTCGAATGGCAGCTTCATGACATCTGACACCAAATTGCGGAGGAGGAATAGGAGCACTTGGATGGGCTGGTACTTTCTGATATCCCACAAAAAGATTGCGTTCTGCGGCATGGATCCATGCTTGCAAAACTCCTGAAGAAGGTGCAACATGTTTTTGACCAATGAATCGCCAAGACTGTTGACCAGGACATCTGCCGTGGAAGACGTTTGGACCAGGTTCTGTCGAGTCGACAAAACCATGTTGAGAAGACAAAAGCACCGGTCTTTGAAAGTAGACAACATGGAAGAGCTGAAGCCGACAAAATGCTCCTGGTGGGGCATTACATTGGAGGGGTCTAAGATGCGCAGAATCGACGAAGTGCAATGTAGGCCCAAGTCTTCGATCTCCAGAACCATGCGGTCAACCGTACTCTGGGTGAGAGCCGTCAACAGAAAAGCGCATCGGGAGATTTTGTTGCAAGTCTCTGCCCACCGGAACTTGCCGTTGGCAAACGCAATCGGCTGATCCAATTGGTACTTCCCGTTCTTCTCCGTGTACTCAGTGGGTGGACAGGTGTCGTACTCATCCTCGACAATAATAGGTGGAACCCGCGACGAAAGAGAAGTGGTACAATCCAAATAGAAGATATGCCACCAGAGGAGTCTTCGTTCCTGGATCTGCAGAGGATCTTCTATTTTGTGGTATGACTGTGGATCTCTGTTGAGTTCTATCAACTGAGCCAACCGCACTAATGCTGCCACCGATCCACAATCGTCAGTTCTACAGTCGTTTCTGATGACCGAATGCAAGATAACAGACGCTTTAAGGCCGACCAAAGTCACCTTGGCGGGGAAATCTGATACCGCTAGGGCAATCTCGGTAGCACCAACCAAATGCCGCATGAGATCAACCCGGTCTTGCTTGGCGGAAGAGGAAATGTCGGAGAAAGTCGACTCTTCAAAATCCGAAACGGAGCTGGCGTATAGAACAGCGAAAATAATAATGTAGAACGGCAACGACGCCGACGCTCTATTGTTCCAGAACATCTCGTATTGCGGATGGAGCTGCTTAACGTCGATAAGCGGCATGATAGGATGTACAGAGTTGACGTAGCGTGCAAGGAGAGTGTCGGCAACTTTTCTCGGAGGAAGCAAGGACTCCAAGAGATTCAAGTCCGCATCGAGAGACTTCCCGGTGGAGGTCAAAGAAGAATTGAAGATTTTGGTGTACATGGGTCCAACTCGAACGTTGGGGTCGTCCTTGAAGCGAAGTAGCTCGTCTTGATCGACCCTGGGCCACATCGATTTAGACGCAGGCTTGGTCACGGTGATGTTTGTTTGTTCTGGCAGAGCATCGAGCCCTTGCCTTCTATTGGAAATCGAAGCCGTTTTGCCCGAATCGAGAGGCGGACTTGGAGCTTTTGACCCACAACTCTGCGAGTACGTCAGCTTGTGGACTCCACTGCTGGTGGAAGATATGGAAAGCAGCGAAGGCTTCCGAGAGGGGCCAGACCCGCCGTCGCTGCTGGAAGGAGTCGGCTCTTGATCTATGCCCCTATATTCTTCAGAGGGATTATGGGGAAGCATTTCGGGACCAGAATGAGAGTCACTGGCAACGTGGGGGCGATGGGAAGATAACTCTAATAGAATTTCCGCTTGTTCATGGAGCTTGTGGTCCCTGGGGTTGTTCGGGTACGAGCACAGTAGAGAGTTCTTCAGGCAGTTGGAACACACCGGGAATTGTCGGGAACATTTGCGCTTGCGGACTCGACATGACGTGCAAGACTTCAATCTGCTTGTGGCAAGGGAGTCTATGGCAAACAGACTGAACCCAGGATGAATTGTCTTCATGGCGAGATGGAATGGAGTGAGTCCAAAATAGGAAATCGATCTCCGCAAGTATGGTAATCAAATTTCGGTAATGTGCAGGGGTAGAACTGGGAGTAGGGAGATTTTCAGGTCGAATTTCATAGACGAGTAATTGTGGGGAATTGTGAAGAAGAGAAATTGTAGAGAAGAGAGATTTGCGGAAAAGATGACAGAATTGGGGACAGAGTATGCTCACTAAGGTGGAAGTGCATAAGAAATCAAAGGTCGAAGGGCATAGACACGAGGGATTTTATAGTTCAAATGGCGCCCATTACATAAGTCATTGAGCGTTTGAAAATCGGCCATTCCAGATATTTATCTGGCGAGCCTGGCCCATGTGGTATGTATGGGACGTATATTTAGAAAGTACCTTGAAGTTATCAGTGTTAAACTGAGCTCAGTGGGAAAAGTTGAATGAAACTTATACAGTGAGCTTGGGTTGCTGCTCAAAGCTAAGTTTACGGTGGTAATCTATGAACAGATTAGAAATATGCTACAGTTGTCACTATAATCTGTACTCTTACAGTTGCCACATCTTCTTATAAGTACCACAAGCAGCTTTCAGCACAAAACTTCATTGAATCACATACCACGAACGGCAAAAGTGGAATTACGCTCGACTCCATTCCAATGTCTGCCGTAGGCTAAGATGATACTGGATGTTCTTTCCAACTATCAGTAAACTCGGTTCACTGTAAGTGGTACGAGATGCTTCGCTTGGGGATCAGAATTTCGAATCCTGCGAGGTGGATTGGAACCCCGAGGTAGCCAACTAAATCTATTTGACATATTTTTTTTATTTTTTTTTTTTCCCTCACAACCATCCCTGTCTGTAAACTTGCAGATCCGTAATGCGAAGATTGGGGGACTACGGAGGAGCGAGAAGAAAGTGAGAAATGCTCACCAAACGGGACCACCAGAGACAAAGATTTTAATAGGGCATTCGAGTCATGCGAGCGAGACACTCGCCCTAGATTCCACTGCTCCCGGCGCCTGACCAGAAATCCGTGAGTATGAGAACTCAACTACAATAGCTATAATATACAATACAGACAGCTCATGTCATTTTGAAGGGGAAAGCGGGCAACCGAACAGACAGGATGTGTGACAAGCGAGCGATGGTGGGGAACCTAGGCATTTCTCATATGGTAGACCAACGTCGAATTACGAGCGATAGGGTTGATGCAGTTTTCGGCAAGCCTTGTCACCGTATCTGTGTCTCGCACTTGAGATTTGTGTGAGCTCAGTTGGGATATTCTCCATATAATTTGTCCACATGGGAATGCTGGCTGGATTCAGTGGGCCAACTGCGGTTCTCCGAGGCAGATGGAAAGAACTCCAGACTAATTTTTTGGCCACGATATGGCGTTGCGTATGACCATGTGCGGAGGCGGTGTGCAGAGCCATTATCTCATTTGAACAAGTGCAATGCAGGATGCATTTACCCTCACGCGCCGGGCGTCTCTTAGACCTCTTATCTCCGAAAACAAGATAACGGTGAGGGACAAGATAGTCATGAAACAATAGAGTACTTCTCAGCAGTTCCTTTTTCGACACATATGAACAGTAAATCGCCCATTTTTGCTTGCTCGACATCGGCGATAATAAAAAAACGAGGGCATGAATTCTCAACGTTCCTTCGGCGATCGGGCAGCAGAGGCAAGCGAGATGAATAATTGCCCGTCACTTCATTCCCCGGCAGAGGCAGATCTTGATTCAGTGTCACCAAAATTCATTTGGCAGCGTCACGAAAACCACTCGAACGTCTCATGTTGCAGAAACCAGTCAGAGCCACACCTGTCTAGGGCTCATCATTTCAACAAATAAGAAGATGAGGCATTTGGCTGGCCCTTGGCTGGTCCCAATCAGTGCGAGACCATCAAACCTGCAGGTGAATCTTGCACGATTGTTGATGCCATGCGGGTTAATTTACGATCAATAAATTACGCATGCACAACTGCATATGGGATTCGAGAAATGGGTCGAGGTCAGCGTGATGGCCGACCAATAACGGAATTCCTGACTTTTACGATGGATTCCAACCGAGTATTAGTCTATCCTTATTAGTATGCACGATGACAGCCATCCGCGCATAAGCAGAGTGCCGTGATAGGCATGCTGGTTCTACGATATCACGATCCGTATATTATGGAATGTGGAACTGTAAATAAGGTTTGATGGACCAATGGAAGCGTCATAGCATTTGACTCACTATTGTCTTGGTACCCATGAACATGGTGATGCCGAGAAGGGAATACTATCGGCAATTGCAGCAGTGTTGCATACCTTGGTCTTTTGTTGTTCTGGCGTTGTTTACCCCCGAATTATTGCCTTGAAATGTATCTCGAACCGAGAAACCACGAACGACAGGGAATTTCATGTTCTTTCTTAACAGATATAGCAGCACCTGTTCTAAGGCGAGCCTCATAGAAATAGGCGCAAGAGAGGACTCTCCGAGGATTGAGGACTTTCAGTGTTGTAAGAATTCTGCTTTGGAAGAGTCTAGCACTGTGAAGTATTTTTTGTGAGAATGAGTGCCGTCGTTTCATGCCGAATCCTTGCAGGTCTTCCATCGACCGCGGATCCGCAGTTTATATCCATGAGTTTATAATTCAATTTTGAAAAATGACGGAGTAATATCGCGCTAACTATACAATGAATATCAAAATTGGAACGTTTACTCACCAAAACCAGTGATGACTTGCTAGCCAATGGACAAGAAAATCACAGGAGTAGAATTGATCGTAGATATCAGTGCCAGGCTCGTGGCTGGCACCGAACGCTGGTAATGATGCATACGCAGTTAAATTTTTCTAATGCACATCATACCGCCATTTCTGCATCCCAGGGAGCCACAACTGGACATGCGAAACATACCGAAGGTTTGCTCGAGTGGAAAGTCAGGTCAGCCATCACGGCAGCCGTCCTGATCCACTGCACTCGCTTCGCTCCGGCCCAGGACACCCAACCCTTTGAGCCAATCCCTATCCTGAAGTTACGGATCTAATTTGTCGACCTCCCTTTTCTGCATTGTATCAACTAGGCTGGTAACCTTGCGATTGGCTCTACTTCTCTCGGGCGGTGGACTAGGCTAGCTGCTTCCATGATTCTGTTCTGTGGCTGGCTTGGCTCTACGCTCGAGCCAACCTACTATTGTCTCTCACTATGGTTGCTTATCAGAGACACAACATATGGCGGACTATCATCCTGCATAGTTACGGAATTGGTGCATGAAAACTAAATGGGCGTCATGCATGCCTACATGAACGCACCCCTCCATGGCTGGCTTCCATGCACAAATCGAGCTTGCAGGGCTCCTCACAACGCCCAATGCAGATGCATCGCATCCCGCCAACCGGTTCCACGCATCTAACATTATTTTTTTCTCAAGGGATCTCACTAGGGCGGTTATATACTCAATCGACCCCAAGTCTTTTCCCGCCGCCATCTCGCTATGTTTCTCCATCTACTATCTGCGTTTGTGGTGCTAACCACCGCCTTCGCAATAGACACTTTCAATGCTTGTCCTCTGCAACTATTTACGTGGCATGCCGCAGTGGTGAACTTTCCCCCAGCAAAAATCACCGTCACCAACCCTGTTATCAACAAGGATGGAACCTGGAATGTTGTCATCAACTTCAGTGCGGCCCAATCCATGTCGCTAAGTTCCCTTAGTGAGTTGAAGATTCTAAGCATTGGAACTTATGTGCTTTACTCGAATAATATGAAAGTCTACCAGATCACCAACCCAGGTCTGTGGTCCTACCCGGTCACAATTACCCCTCGACTGGTGAATGGCTTTGCCACTTGTATGCCCAGCTTCTCCATCCAATACGATTGGTGCAGTGCTGGTGTTACACTGCAGACTGAATGTAACAAGTGGACTTACCAAAAATCTTATGACTACATCACTGGCTGTGACAATTTCGATCCCAGCACTGGCTACTCGCAGAAGGATGCCCCGGATTACTGTTGGAATGCCGTATCTTCGACGCTGACGTCGTCCAGTTCGTCGCTGGCTTCCTCCTCGAAGCTGACGTCGTCCAGTTCGTCGCTGGCTTCCTCCTCGAAGCTGACGTCGTCCAGTTCGTCGCTGGCTTCCTCCTTGAAGCTGAGTTCTTCCAGTTCTTCGCTGGCTTCCTCCACGAAACTGTCGTCGTCCAGTTCTTCTCTGACTTCCATATCCACGTCCCTGGCGTCTTCCCTGAAGTTTTCCACGTCTCTGACGTCGTCTAGTTCGTCCTCGAATTCGTCTTCGTCCTCAAGTTCGCAGCCTCTGAAGAGTTCGTCCTCGAGTTCGTCTAGTTCGTCGTCCAGTTCGTCGACTTCCTCCTCCATGGCCACTGTTGCTCCTACTCTGTCTGAAATCAAAAGTTCGAGTAGCTCGAAGAGTCTGACGACCTCTTCTCAATCTTCAAGTTCATCAGCTCAGACATCGCCCGCTGCTGGCAGTTGCGATGGTGTCAGCAATTGTGACAACTTGGATTTCACGTACAGAAAGACATTTATGAACTTCCCTCTCATGAACCTTGCAGTCACAGACATTACTTACACTGGAGGAGTCTACCAGGCCACATTGCATGTGACTACGGAGGCTTGCATGAGCATCAACTCATTGACCATGTTGTCCATTCTCATGTCTGATGGACAAAGATATGATTTGGTCAACAGATATCAATCGTCAGTCACTATTGATAATCCATGTGATTGGTCTTACAGAGTGACGTTCAGCAATCCTCAGACGGAAGGAAGTCTCACATGTATGCCTGTTTTCCAGGTGTTCTACATGTGGTGTAACTCCATTTCGGACTACACTGAATGTAGTAAGTGGCAGTACCTGACATCTTACAGTTACATTACTGGATGTAACAACTACGACCACAGTAATTTCAAGTCGCAGACGGATGCACCCGATTACTGTTGGGATCAAAATACGTGCTTTATTGCTTCCAGTAGCTCGCTGTCGAGCAGTATAGTGTCATCGAGCAGCTCGTCGTCATCCAGCAAGTCGCTGTCGTCACCCAGCAGCTCGCTGTCGTCCAGCAGTAAAGTGTCATCCAGCAGCTCGTCACTGAGCTCACTGTCATCCAGCAGCTCGTCGCTGAGCTCACTGTCACCTAGCAGCTCGTCGTCGTCGAGCAGTAAAGTGTCATCGAGCAGCTCGTCGTCGTCGAGCAGTAAAGTGTCATCTAGCAGCTCGTCACTGAGTTTACTGTCGCCTAGCAGCTCACTGTCGTCGAGCAGTAAAGTGTCATCGAGCAGCTCGTCGTCGTCTAGCAGCTCCCTGTCACCCAGCAGCTCATCCTTCAAGTCTTCTTCTGCTAGCTCTTCATCCATTCAGACTTCCAGTGCTTCCTCGAGCAGCGTGGCTTCATCATCGCCCGTTGCCGGCAGTTGCGATGGTGTCAGCAATTGTGACAACTTGGATTTCACGTACAGAAAGACATTTATGAACTTCCCTCTCATGAACCTTGCAGTCACAGACATTACTTACACTGGAGGAGTCTACCAGGCCACATTGCATGTGACTACGGAGGCTTGCATGAGCATCAACTCATTGACCATGTTGTCCATTCTCATGTCTGATGGACAAAGATATGATTTGGTCAACAGATATCAATCGTCAGTCACTATTGATAATCCATGTGATTGGTCTTACAGAGTGACGTTCAGCAATCCTCAGACGGAAGGAAGTCTCACATGTATGCCTGTTTTCCAGGTGTTCTACATGTGGTGTAACTCCATTTCGGACTACACTGAATGTAGTAAGTGGCAGTACCTGACATCTTACAGTTACATTACTGGATGTAACAACTACGACCACAGTAATTTCAAGTCGCAGACGGATGCACCCGATTACTGTTGGGATCAAAATACGTGCTTTATTGCTTCCAGTAGCTCGCTGTCGAGCAGTATAGTGTCATCGAGCAGCTCGTCGTCATCCAGCAAGTCGCTGTCGTCACCCAGCAGCTCGCTGTCGTCCAGCAGTAAAGTGTCATCCAGCAGCTCGTCACTGAGCTCACTGTCATCCAGCAGCTCGTCACTGAGCTCACTGTCACCTAGCAGCTCACTGTCATCCAGCAGTATAGTGTCATCGAGCAGCTCGTCGTCATCGAGCAGTAAAGTGTCATCTAGCAGCTCGTCACTGAGCTCACTGTCGCCTAGCAGCTCGTCGTCGTCGAGCAGTAAAGTGTCATCGACCAGCTCGTCGTCGTCCAGCAGCTCCCTGTCATCCAACAGTAAAGTGTCATCGAGCAGCTCGTCACTGAGCTCACTGTCGCCTAGCAGCTCGCTGTCATCCAGCAGTAAGGTGTCGTCCAGCAGCTCGTCGCTGAGCACGTCGTCATCCAGCAGCTCACTGTTGTCAAGCAGTAAGGTGTCATCCAGCAGCTCGTCGCTGAGCTCGCAGTCATCTAGCAGCTCTCAGTCATCTAGCAGCTCGCTGTCGGCAAGCAGTATGATGTCGTCCAGCAGCTCGTCATCACCTAGCAGCTCGTTCTCATTGAGCAACCGTTCGTCATTGAGCAGCTCATCCCCATCCAGCAACTCACCATCAGCCAGCAGCCACAGCTCGCTGACGCCTATTGACAACTCTGAAATTGTTAGTGCTTCCGATACTACACCGACGACCGGATTCTCGGGTGTTTCTAGTGCCTCTGGTGTTTCGCCATCCAGCGATGTCTATGGTGTTTCTAGTGCCTCTGGTGCTTCTGCATCTAGTGATGTGTCTGGTGTTTTCAGTGCCTCTGGTGCTTCGCCATCCAGCGATGTCTCTGGTGTTTCGAGTGCCGCTGGTGCTTCTGCATCTAGTGATGTCTCTGGTGTTTCTTCCGCTTCTGGAGCTTCATCATATGCTGGAGCTTCTAGCGGTAGCGATTCATTGAAATGGTCCACTTCTCTAGCCGG
>JAKUAG010000032.1:0-49393 GCA_030562885.1 Sungouiella inulinophila
CAAATATTAAGAGCTGGTGGCCAGATGAGAATTCAGAATTCGAACGAGCTTACCGAGGGTGAAAATACAACCAGTTTTCTAAGGAACGACTTTCGTATACCTTTCCATCTATAATCCTTGTGTTAACATACCAGAAGTTTGGTAGTAATTAGTGCAGTATCTACGAAAGTATTGCACTGGGGAAAGCTCTAGTCCCAAATTATATTCAAGACTAATTGTTTCTTGGTTGATTCTCGTAAAACTAGAGCAGAAAACCCCCACTTATATATCAAAATACAAAGTACTATGCTGCAACTAAAGCATAGCAATAACACATTATACCAGCAATAACACATGAGCAATAACACATCGATCATCCATATGCTTTTGACTGTGAGCAAATGCATCCTGATGCACATATGAACTGTACTGGTTTACTCATAACTCAACACCTGGGTTGTTCTGCAGGCCGATAAGCGAAATGCGGGGTGTCCTTTCTAAAAAACAATATGCATTTCGACGAAGCAACAATCGCCACAAAATTACATTTCAAGTGAAATTGGACATTGTGTTGTTTTGCTGATGGTGATGGTAGGTGATGGAGAATGGTGAATGGAAGGCAAGTATGAGCAAGGAATGGGTGCAAATACTGGGCATTAAGTAGGTGATCTAAGATATGGTTGCAGAGTGGGCTCCCAAGAAGCGTCATTAATTCCTATAAATAGAATGGAATTAGAATTTTTAATGGTAGCCAAGGCTTACTGATACAATTCATAGGTGGTTTCAGAACTGAGAGAGAAGAACATTAAAGAACATAAAAACAGATTGATGTACAATCTACTACAAATACTGTAATAGTACAAGATGTTGTGAACTTGGAAATGTAGTTAGATACCATAACCAAGAAGAGAGTGGAGTCATGAAAAAGGGATCCAAGGCTGAAAACACGAGTCCATAGATGGTTCGAAAACTGAGTGATACGAACATTATAGCACAATAACACTGATTGATGTACAATCTGTTATAGTACTCGGATTCTCTTCGTCATCTAGAAACTATGTATACAAATTAGCAGCTCATTAATGAGAGCAGGTATTTTTCTGCCGTCAGCTAGCAAGATTTGTTTGTTTCCAATGTACGGTGCGTTTGTGCAACAAATGCCATTGCAACGAATCACAAATGGGAGTCTTACCTCTCTAAATTCAGTCTCTAGATGTGAGACTATTTTAGCGAGTTTCACCACCTCAAACGTGATTGACTTGTTGCTTCGTTGTGCTTACCCATTAGCCATTTGGGATATTTTATTCGGCATCTTCGCTCTATGGACATCTACATTTTTGCGAGAGCATTGACCATCAACTTCTGGCTACCATGCCAATGGTACAACTTCTTGAAGGAGATAATGTAAAAGCACAGATCTTTGTAAATGTTAGATAATTTCAAGTGAGCAACTGATGAAGTCAAGACTTTCTGACAAGCCAATAGCTTAAAAATAACAACAAGGGGAATATTTGGTCAAATAGTTGATGAAAAAGTAATGAGAAATCATCCAGTGAAACAGAAATTCGTAAAAATGTCATGGCTGTCAAATGTGAGTGACTGGTTTTGTTTTATATGATGAGATGGACGCCTACCCTTCAGTCCCAACAACAACGAGTCCGTTGAGGGTAACTGAGACTCTAAAAATTGAAAAAGCACTTAACAAGCCGACCGTGATCGAAAATGAGTGTAGCAAACGGCTACCAAAGTTGCACAGCGAACAATCTCAGGCAATAGTACAAAATATCAGAAATAGTCACCAAGCTCATAGCACGATCCTTAATTATAAATTAGACAAGCAATTTTAGATTGAAGATACCTACGACCACGTTTCTCTATCCCTATTGTAGGTGAACCAGTGTACACATCGAGCAGAAGGCGCTTTACAATACTTTCAGATTCCTATTTTCAAATATTTTTGTTCTGGCTTGTCAAAATTTGGGTCTGTCGGTTCATGTTACCTCATTAATCTTTCGGATGCCTAGCGCACTTTCGTAAAAGAATTGCTCTGGTCCTATATTTTCCGTCTGCTGAATTATTGAAAAACATTTTTTCTGTCGGAGGGCTCATTTTTTCTTGAGCTATTTTGTGTTTTTTTATATACGTGCCAAATGGGACTACCCTTAAGACTTGCTTTTCGCAGCCATTCTGGCTTCGCATCTAAGTATCTTGTCACTTGGTCAGTTCACCAGATTATACTTTGATATTGATCTACATCATCTAAACATCCACATTTGTATTTTTTCTTTCTTCTTTTCGCTCATTGGTGACCTACGGTGTGCTAGCTTCATTCAAATTGACTGAAGCTGGTGCAACATATTGGACTCACATCACAGTGATGTGAAACCCTTGAAACCTCAAGATTGTAATAATTCAGGCTATCTTTGTGCTTTAGGTTATTTTTTCAACTCCTCGGTGCTGCTGTTTACCTACAAACCACCTGAATAGCGACCCTCGTTGAATATTACAACTAACTACTAGTCCAACCTTGTGCCTATGACCCGAATCCTCACATCCATTCTGATGAAAAAGAAAATGCTTTAAGTGTATTTTATCTACCTTCTCCTCACCCAATGTCTTGCGCCTTACGAGCAGAGCATTCCCTGAAGATTGGTAAGACGTATTAGAAGCAACAGTTCGCTTAAAGGCAGTATTTCAAGATGGAACATTAAAGGCAGTATTTCAAGATGGAACATTAAAGGCAGTATTATTGAATATATGGAACATATCAGCGAGAAAACGCTTCTATTATTGACAGTCCGTGTGTGCGAAATTTGTGTGTGTTCAATCTTAACTAGACCTTCGTATCTGATTGTCTCTATTCGCAGCAGTTTAGACAGTCTACGTGACTGACTATTTTCTGGGAATGAGCAGGCTATAAAAGAAATTGCCGTTCCTCATAAAAAGCGTCATTCTACTCGTGAATCATTCATCTTCGCCAATCAAATATTTTTTGCTAATTATTTATTTTCGCTATTTTCCTCCATTTCTAAATTCCTCGTCCCCACCTTTTCCTCTTCACTACTCATCTCACGCATTCCTACATCTCACTTTCTCACCTACACTATCATGGACTATTCAGATCGAGTCAACTCCAAAAAAGGAGCAGGCGGCCTCGCCGATAAACACGAGACAAATGTCCACACCAAACGAAGAATAAAAGAGCTTTTGACCTCGCTGGTTCTCGATCTCGACAATGACCCATACGTTTTCAGAAACCACCTCGGGCTTCTAGAATGCCGTCTCTGTCTCACCACCCACACAAATGAAGCTTCGTATATATCGCATTTAGGTGGCCGCAAGCACACCATGAACTTGGAAAAGCGGCGATTGTTGGACGAAAAGGCGAATCCTACAGCCCAATCCGGAGGAGTTTCAGAAGTGGAAAAGCGTCACTGGCCCAAAATCGGCCGCCCGTCTTACAAGGTGACAAAGATCAGACACCCGGAGTCGCTTCGAAGCGGCATGTTGGTGCAAGTGCAGCTTCCACGAATAACCGCCAACGAGCCATTCTTCCGCTTGATGTCGTACTACGAACTCTCCGCCAAGAACCAGAATGTATCCAAATCGTTTCTTTTACGGGATAAGCTGGAGTACGATGACGACGACGACTTGGATCCCACGAAGTTTCAGTATTTGGTGATCAGCGCTGAGCCTTACGAGAACGTAGCCATTGCATTTCCCGTGCTGAAACAGATCGACAAGCCAGCTGGAGAGGAGGTTTCTTCTAACTATTGGTGGTACTGGGACGAGGACTCGCGGGAGTATTTTTTGCAATTTTTGTTTAAGGGTTAGGTTTAGACGCTTTGGGAAGGAACGTGATGTCAAGTTCGTATCTGAGTGCTCGTTGCCAGGTTCAACTGGTGGTCGATGAACTGACGGGAGCGTGGACGAGAGTCCAAAACAAAAAATTGTTGTGGTTCAGGATATTTTTAAACAGTTCTTCAGCGCCAGTGGAGTCTTCTCCTACTCCTTAACTTAAGAATCCGGGAGACTATGGTCGCTTGGTAATTGAATCGCCTTTATCTAAGATGGCAGATACTGATTATTTGTTCTGGACCTTGCGATGTGGAACAAATTGAACTCGGATCGGATCAAAAAACGCTTATCCACTGGGTAAATGCACTTCATTATCCTTGTTCAATTTGACCTCCAGAAACCTCTTGGAACGATCCTTTTGATTTAATGCGAAGTTGAAAGTCTTACGCTACAGTGAACCTACTTTCCCGAATTAACGAATGTCGAGGCAGATGGAATGCTATTCTTGGGATTGAAGTTTGCAAGGACAAGTTACTCGTTCAACAACAAGAATTTCCCATCAATAAGATGTCTGTTTTGATACGATCAGGTGAAGGGACTGGGATCAAACATTCAGTTGATGGAAGGAAACACTGATGTGTTGGTGGACAAAGGTAACGAATATAAGAACACCTCCTACAATATGAAATATAGCAGGAGATACAAAATCACGAGCTATACTTACCTAGTTGGTTCCCTTGACGAGATGATGGTTAAGGCTAAACTGTTAAGGGCTACACTGTTATTTGCGTGAAAGTAACTAATGAGCCCATTCAATCTGTCATCTGTACCTAGCTCCAGCACTCAGAAGCGATGTTAAACTGTGTACACCCAACGACTTTTCGAACTGCAACACGCTACCCACACGGCTAACAATGTTACGTTTACATTCTAATGATATTCTCCTGTACTTATAATTTTCATCCGAGTCACCGTTCTCTTCCTTCTCTGCTTCCCATTTCTGGCCTGTACCCAGCAACTCCACTCTAAGGCCATGATAACGGAGCCGAAATTCTCCAAATTTTCCAGCTTCTCCAGATTCGAAACCCATCTCACTAATTCAGCAGAACTCAACTTCCATGATCACTTCTTCGAACTAAAAATTCCCGTCCCTCCGTCCTCCGTTTCCGTTCTCCATCCTATGACTCTACTTAAGCTCCTGCATATACGCCGGCTATTGCTATGACAGTCTCCAGATTTCTTTAACTACCAACATGACTCAAATCGACCACGACAAACAGTGCAAGTTCCTTGCAAAATGCGAGGAAGCTTACCATTTGGTCCAGGATTTTCTCAACGATAAGCTTCCCGATGTGGAAAGAAACCCTCCCTACATTAGTCGCCAGGGCCGTAGACAGACAGTCAAGGAAAAGGTCAATAAATCACTAGCGGCGCTCGATTCGGCTTTGGATAACCACAGGTATGTGACTTAGTTTTGTTGGATTCAAAATCTTTGTTAGTGTCCCACTTTTTGTTATTTCTGTTCTAACTTTTAGTATCGAAGAGATCGCCATATCCTACAATGGAGGCAAAGATTGCCTTGTGATGCTCATTTTACTCTTGGCGTCCATCCACAAGAAATTCTCGTCGGAGTCCATGTCAAATCCAAAGGTCAACTTGCTACCCAAAGATTACAAGCTCGACTCCATCTACGTCAACTCCGAGGTGCCGTTCCCAGAAGTCACCGAGTTCATCCAACTGTCCACAGCGCATTATCAGTTGAATCCAATTACTATAAAATCGTCGTTGAAGGAAGGCTTCGAGCACTACTTGAAAAGTGTCAACACAAAGGTCAAGGTGATCGTGGTGGGCATCAGACATGCCGATCCATATGGATCCAAGTTGCAGTACGAACAGGAAACCGACCACAACTGGCCCAAGTTCATGCGCGTCCATCCCATTTTGCATTGGCGCTATGTGGACGTATGGGATTTCCTCATAGCGTGCGGCTTGCCGTACTGCCCTCTTTATGACTATGGTTACACCTCGCTTGGAGGAGTTGACAACACCGAACCCAACATGTTCTTGCGTGTGGGGGAGTCTTTCTTGCCCGCGTACATGCTTGAGGAGCATGCTGACGAGCGGGAGCGCGTGGGACGGAAGAAGACAAACACGTCATGAGTTTGAATAGACCTGTAAAAAATGTGGCCGACACAGTTGGACATAGCACAGATAGAGTCAATGGATAGATGGATAGCCAATGACAAGAAAACAATGGATACCGATGTATGGATGGATAGCCAATGACAAACATAACAAGGGATATCAATGTATAGGCAAGGATACCAATGGTTCCCAATGAATAGACAGCGATGCCAATGGGGTACAAACGGAGATACCAATGTATAGACTGACAACGGTTAACCAATGTATTGGCAACGATCCCAATGGGTTGGGTCCCCAATGTATAGACAGAGATATCCGATATCCGATAGTCGATGCATACACTGATACCTGCTCCAATGGTCAAACCGAGATACACCAATTGTCACAAGAAAAACCCTCCATCGTCCAATTACCAAACCTCCTAGCGCCTATCAGTAGCCCCCCGGAGAACACGCTTGAAGTACTCCTCCGCATGCGGCCCCACTCCAATCTCCCCCAATGCCAATTCGGCGCTGGTGGTCCCAGCCAGAATAGGCGCATTGGTCTTTCCCTGTTTCTTCATCCGCAACGTCGTCAACTTGAGCTGCAACTCCACCTCCTTCCTGTTGTTCTCATCGATCAAATTCTGTAGCGACTGAATATACTCCACCGATTTGGACAACACTTGGCCCTTGTTTGGCTTGCCATCTTTTGTGCCGGTGTTTTTGGCGATTCCATCGTCGTATCCTCCGCCATCCTGGCCGTTGTCCTGGAAATATTCCGCGGGAATCAACGTCAACAACTCCTGGATGCGTTCGTTGATGTTGTCCCGGCGCTTTCTCTCGTTCCCCTGGTCATCTTGGTCGTCGTCATCGTCTGGATCCAGTTTCACATGGAAACTCAGGTTTCTCCGTGAATGGGGCTTGGAAACGCCTCCCACACTGCCTGTGCCATGGAATGACTGAGACAATTGCTTTTTGATGTCGAAAGAACGGCTAAGGAGCTCGGCGTTTACCGGAGACCCTGAGTCGTATCTGATATTGATGTTGGGAACATTGTGGTTGATGGAGACGGGAGATACGGACTCGGAGCTTTGTGGCGCTGCATTGCGCTTCTGCTTGCCCAAATAGGCATCCAGGTAGTCTGCCATTGTTTGTGGTGTGGTAATTGATAAGAAGTGTAGTGGTAGGTAGAGTTGATATGGTAACTACACCAGTACATCCAGATAGGTAGGTTGCGGGATTCGCAGCCAAGGCTGAGAAAATGGAGGGTAAGGCCGGCAGGAAAAATGGAAGGTAAGACTAGAAAAAAATGGAGAGTAAGACTTGGTGAGTGGAGGAGATGACGGGAATGGGCTCGGATTCTGGAATAGTTGCAGTTTTTTTGTTTCGTGGTTTATCGTTTTAAGATAGCTGGTCCGTTCGATGGTGCAATTGAGTTTTTCTCTTTAGCTCTCACAGTTGGACCTGGGGCAGCGAATATCGATATTTACGGAACTATGATAGGCGTCCCTAGCAAAGTTGGGTAAGAAGTAAAGAAATTAGCGTTGTGTTTTTTTTTTTTTTTTGGTTGATCTTCGGAATGTAAAATTTATAAGGAATTGAGTGGGAAGAGTTGAGTGTCATATGGTGGCCCCATGGAATACATTGTACCCAGTCTTTTGTCATAATTTCGTCTTTTGGATCTTTTCCGCTACCGGCCCGCTAACGGCGGCATAATAATTAACTGTGTCATCGCAGAGTTATAGTAGTATCTCAATTTCAGTATTAACTCTACGAGCGCCAAAACTATTACACTCCGCGGCTTATTATTAATTAGCTCTTGTAGAATGATCAGCCAATTCTATCAAACTCCTTTCTCGTTGTATTTTTGGAGTCTCCCTGATGATCTTTTCCTTCGACGAGACCACCGAGGGTGACTTCTAGATAGGTTTGACTAACAACCACATTGATAACAGCTCACCACAAACAAGTGAATTTTCTCAAAATCAAAATCCTACTCTTTATAATACGATATAATGATTCCAAGTTTTAAAAAATTCATGACATTCTGCTGGTCTATGATATATCACCTTCATTACTCAGTGCTCTTCCGCCTATATACATCTATGGATGGCTTTTTCTCAAGTACTTCCCCAATTCTCTAAGTTTCTCCCCCATCTTGGTGGCTCTCTTCTCGTCTTCGAGAGACCAAATAGGCGCTCCGCCGGGATTATATAGCGACTTGCCCATGCGCATCGTGTGGTATTCTCCCATCACCTCTTTGAGAATGGTGAAGGTGGTCAAGTCGCCCCTAAACCCATTGGTCGTCATCTCCACCATAAGAAGCTCGATCTCACACAAGCTCGACTTGCCCATATAGATCCAGTACACCTTTAGCATCTCATTGTAGGTTTCCTGGTTGCACATGATAGTGTACAAGTGGATGTCCTTTTTCACCGAGTTGAAGAGCGAAATCGCCAACTGGCCATTGTAAAACTTGTTGCTCAACAATCGGACGATATGGTTGAACATCGCAGGTAACGTGTACTCGTGGAGGTATGGCTTCAGAGGGTCAGCCACGCTCCTGTTATGGGCTTCGTCGAATAATCTTTCTGCTCGCGCTTCGAACTCCTCCGTCGACTCACTGTTGAGCTTATGCATGTAAAAGGACTCCTGATCGTAGTCCTTGGCGTCGTATCTGTCCAAAACTCCCGCTAGAAATTGCACGAGCTGCAGCTGCTTCTCCATGGCCAGCAAAAGATCAAGTGTGGGCAGGATAGCAATTTTCGCTGAGTCCGAACATTTCTTGATCACCAGCGCAGACAACGTCTGGCTGAGAAATGGCTGTTCCGATGGCTTGCGACTGGGCTTTGCAAACGACTGCTGGAGGTTCCAGAGCACCTCGTCCTCCAACTTGGTGGATTTTGGGGTTTCTCGGTCGATTGCGGCGTACGACTCGAAAATGTCTTCAAAAAGCCGTTTTTCCTCGCGGATGGTGTCGGACTTTTTCGATTCCTGCTCAAAAACGTCTTCGTCGGTTTGGTCCAAGGTGACATTTGTGTAGTGGTCAGTTTCTTCTGGAGGGCCCTTAGCTAAGTCTGCAAAGATCCGGTCGAGTTCGGAACTTTCAGACCCCGAGGGCTCAAACACGATATCGGCTAGAATATCGCTCAACACGTCTTTCTTGGTTTCTCTTTCAGATGGTGCTTGTTGCTCGCTCAATTGGCTCGCGTGATTGAGATCTAGATCAAGAGAGAAAATAGGCGGTTTTATGGCCAACGAACGTAAGGCTCCTTGCAGACAGTGGCCGACATGAACTTTGGCGGCCGGCAGTAGTATTCGGGACGCCCACACAAGGGGCCTGGAGAACATGCCTTAGTTGTTAGAATCGAAATTTTTGGTGGACATGCAGGACCGATGATGGAGTTCAAGGTCGTCAGAGGGTTGAAAGTGAGAAGATGCAAGGGGACAAAAATGTAGAAAAAATCTCGATTGCGTGATTAATTCATTCGGCTCTTCTTTATGTGGTTCCTGCCTTCTTCAGGTGGCTCCTGGTGGCATCGAGTTCCTGCCATCCAACTGACTTTTCGAATCCTAATTAATCGTGGGCTCCAACACCACCAAGTCGGGCTCCTCAAGCACAGTGGGTGGCATGGCAGCCAACTCGGCCTCCCGCTGCAAGTTTCCGATATTATACACGCCTTTCTCCTTCGTACTCTCGAGCTTTAAGTTGCTCCCATTGCCTACTAGCTTCTTGTAGTCACTGTGGTCAATATCCCATTCTGCACCGAGACGCTCACACAAGTAGCTCACCACGTCGTCGCAGTAGCCCAAGAGACTCACATCGAAATTGCAGTGGTGGATTGGATCCTTGTTGATGAGGACCTGCGGAACATCTGGAAGAACCTTATCGACGATTTCAGCCACCGGGGCCACTTTTAGAGACGTTCCAATGCTGATGATTAAGTCTGTCTCGCGGAGATCGTGGTTGATGTTGTAGTGAAAGAGCGACGGGAGTGCCTCGCCAAAGAAGGTGATGTTTGGTTTCATGACTCCAAAGCTCTCCTCCACGTAGGCATCTTCCATGTTCATGAGCCGCTTGCGCTGGCCGGCACACTTGGGACAGTATGGGATTTCTTTCTTGCGCATCTGCGGATAGATAGCTTCGCCTTTCACCTGGTACCCGCATGTGACACAAGTTGCAAAGGCAAACGAGCCGTGGCACTGAATCATCTTGGTGTATTCGATGCCGGCGTTCGCCTCCAAATTATCGATATTCTGTGTATAATTGCGCAAGAGCTTGCCCTTGTCCTGAAGCAATTTGATGAACTTGTGTAGTGGGGCATACACGTTGTCAGGCGGAAGAATCATGTATGCAATGGAGTAGAAGATGCTGGGATCGGTGTGGAAGATGTCCAAGTCGAACACTTCCTGAGGGTCGGAGAGACCCAAGTTGGAGATCCGCGAGTAGAAACCTTTGGAAGATCGGAAATCGGGGATCCCAAGACTAGTAGAAATGCCTGCGCCAGTGAGGACCAAGATCCTTTTGGCGGATCGGAGCTTGTCCAAAACGTGGTCAACCGTATAGAAATTCTCCAACCGTGCTCTGAGCTGGCGCACCCGCTTCATGGCCAAGTGCAAGAGCTTGATAAGTTGGAGAAGGTTCTCGCCTTGTGCTAAAGGCGGGATGTTGCGGGGAACAAAGCCTAGCTTGACAATAAGCTCCAAGATGTCTTCGCTCAGTGCCGTGGCCGGCAAATACTCCTGCAAAAACGCCATGATTCCCCGAGTTTTCAAGAACTTCCGCGTCTCGTAAATGGTTCGTTGCATTGCCGCAGACGACGGCTTGTCATCGGCTTCGCCGTCGGTTTTGGCGAGATTTGACCCTGAAATTTCGTCTAAATCCGATGAATCCACACTCGAGGTGGTCAGAGGCAGCAGGCTCAGGCGACTGTGGCCATTAAGTTCGTTGAATTCATCTTGACCGTTGAACGAGCCTTCACGGACATTTCCAAGATTCTCCGCCACCATATCATTACCTTCGTCATCTTCACTTTCCTTCTCATCAAATACGTCAACCTCCACTCGTGCCAGAAGCGCCAGCGGCTCAGGCAGCTTATCAGAATCGGAATCTTGCATGAATGGCTTTCTGAATGGGGCGATCGGGCGTTCCAAATCGGGTTTGTGGCGCTTGGACACATGCTGGAGTTCAGACTCCGAGTCCGAGTCAAGGAGCACGACGTCCCTGTCGTGTGACGAGCCCATGGAGGATGGTTGGAGAGTAGTGTTGATGGAGATTTATGGTGGGCTTTATCGCGTGATTTTGGTCACGTGGGTGTTTGGCCAGCTGGCGTCGTAGGGCGTTTTCAAGGGGTTTTTGGTTCTTAAGGTGGGAGAGTCTTGAGGATCGAGTTCTAATGCTGAAGGTTTAGGGGTAGAGGTAAACTTTGTGGATTTTTTTTGGCTATTGTGCTGACGGTGTTGTGTACTGCGAAAGTGGTAGGTGCGGCTTTAGGTATTTAAAGAAAGGTGGAAGAAGTGGGTGAGACCGGAGACAAGAAAATTTAGACAAGAAATGTCTCTTACGCCAGCCACGGCCCTGTAGAAGTCGGCACATTTTAATTTCTTTTTTCTTTTTTATTTTGGGGGATGAAAGTGAAGAAGTGGGACTGGAGTAATGTTATCTAAGGTTATTGATGGTGATAGAGCTACGGTGAAAGGCAGGAGTGAGACAATTCGGCCAGTTGAGGCCAGAATACACAGCAAATGGTGACAAGCGATATGGATAACGGGACGAAGAGGAAATGGAATTGTAAGAGTTAGCGGGAGTGGTTGAAGCGAAATAAGTCCAATGAAAGGGCATCAGAGGGTATCGTATGTGAAGTGCGAATGAAAGCGTGGAATTCAGAGTATTGTGTTCACACGTTCAACATAGAAATTGAAGACTAGGCGCACCAGGGTGACATTTCTCAAGGAAGAATTTGAGTAAATGTGAGATGGCGTAAAATGGCAATTTCGAGTATGTTCAGTTCAACAGGATCATGCCGGTAGTGGGAACAAGCTGAATCCCATACATAGCACGATGTAGAGTGCGCAACAATCAGTGTTTTATTCCTTAATTTTCCTTTCACTCAGTTCTAGAACTACCTTTCAATCACGTTAGATCACCCCTGACTACTATTTAAATGGTTCCCTTTCCTCTATCTTTATAGGATTTAACGATTCTTGGCTCGAATACACTCTGTAAACTATTACACACGACTTGACGAAAATAAAATGTCCTGACGTTGTTACATTACGATTTGAACACGTTATTTGAGAGATTCTTGATTGGGTGCAATCCATCAGAAAATACAAAAAGTCAACGAGTGGTCAACTGACTTTCTGTTCTCATAGTCTTTGGAGACAGTCCAGTGCGGGTGATCTCTTAATATTCCGATCTTTTTTGTTAATTGGCATGCCAGCCACCAAAAAAGAGAAAAAACGTAAAGTCCCAAAAGTGTCGTCCCCGTTCATCCCAAGAAAGGTTAGAGGTAGAGATAAATATCGTGGATTTCGTAAGAACAATTGTGCTGACGGTGTGGTACACTGCGAAAGTACTACGCACGGCTCTAAGTGGAAGATGGTGCACACTGACACCAGATCAGACACACCCGTCAGACAAAGAAATTTAGACAAGAAATGTCCTAACGCCCGTCAAGTATCTGAGAGTAGAGGGTGGCTCATTTTTTACTTATTTC
Organism: Sungouiella inulinophila; assembly: GCA_030562885.1. Classification (NCBI taxonomy): domain Eukaryota; kingdom Fungi; phylum Ascomycota; class Pichiomycetes; order Serinales; family Metschnikowiaceae; genus Sungouiella; species Sungouiella inulinophila. The sequence goes on from JAKUAG010000032.1 coordinate 12,623, forward strand.
ATTTCATTTTATTTTCCCTTTCTGTTCTCATACTCTATCGTGACATGTCCAGTGCGGTGATCTCTGATCTCTCTATTTTTTCGTACTTGGCATGCACCAGCCACACAAACAGAGAATAAATATAGACACGCCAAAGTATCAATATCTCCATCCTTATAAAACAACAGATTTCCCAACTTCTCCAGCCCCTATAAAATACCCATTTTCGTCATCATAACACACCCAAGTGCCCTAATTCGCCACAATTCGCCCTACGTCGTCGCCCGTTGTCGAGTCTTGGTATGTTTGCCCTGCACACAGTCGACACGCGGGGCGGAACCCATTCGCTGGCACATTTCCAGTTTTTCCTAACTAGACTTTTCTTTCCAATTGCCATGTTAGATAACGTCGAATTCATCAAAACTCCCGCCGCGCCGGTCCAGCCCAAGGCTTCCGACGCATGCGGCATTTTGACCACCGATTCCCCCACTATCAACAATGCCCCGCTCCCCGCCGACGGTCCAGGAAGTAAGAACTTCAGTAACTTGGCTTTGGGAGCATTTTTGGTGTTGATCCCGCTTTTTGTCACCAGAAAGTTGGGTTTGGGGCTCAAGACCTGGGTGTTCTTCTTTGTGTTGTTTGCCATTCCTATTTTGATGGCGTACTGGACGCTTTTGCTGAGCTTTTCGCCCAGACTCAACGAGAAGGTTAAGTTCCCCGGAAAACCAATTTCTCACTACTTGGAGTTCCACACCGACGAGTTGAAGGCCAAGTACGAGACCTCCAACAACGGAAAAGGCTCCAAGATCCCCATGGAAACCTTCCACGAGTTGTACTTTGACGGTAAAGTGTCGTTTAAGGGCGATTGTCTCGATGTATTGGAGTACAGACACGACTGGGCCACCTTCCGCTTTACCTTGTCGCTTTTTAGATTTTTCCTCTTGGGCATGATCCCTGAAGTCATCATGCACTCCAAGTCCCAGGACGAAGAGCAGGTTAGGGACCACTACGACAGAGGTGACGACTTTTACACGTGGTTTTTGGGTCCTCGCATGATCTACACGTCTGGATGTATCGCTGACATCACCAAGGAGGAGTCATTGGAGCAATTGCAGGACAACAAGTTGAACATTGTGGCTGAGAAGATCCAATTGCAACCTACTGACCACGTTTTGGACTTGGGTTGTGGCTGGGGCACCTGGGCCACGTTCGGATCGTCGCAGTTCGGTGCCAAGTTCACCGGTATTACTTTGGGTAGAAACCAGACGAAGTGGGGAACCGAATTGTTGTCCAAGTACGGCGTGGACTCTTCGCAGTCCAAGATTGTGTGCTGTGACTACAGAGACGCTCCTAGCTCTGCCAAGCCAAGCGGAAAGTACGACAAGATCACCTGTCTTGAGATGGCCGAGCACGTTGGTATCAGAAGATTTGGTGCTTTCTTGGAGCAGGTCCATGAGGCCTTGGAGGACGACGGATTGTTCTTCTTGCAGTACGCCGGCTTGAGAAAGACCTGGCAGTACGAGGACTTGGTGTGGGGCTTGTTCATGAACAAGTACATTTTCCCTGGTGCTGATGCCTCCACTCCTTTGGCTTTCGTGGTGAGCGCCTTGGAGAGTGCCGGCTTTGAGATTGTTACCCTCGACAACATTGGTGTTTCCTACTCCGCTACTTTGTGGAGATGGTACAGAAACTGGATGGGCAACAAGGACAAGGTTGTGAACAAGTACGGCATCAAGTGGTTTAAGATCTGGGAGTACTTCTTGGCTTCTTCCACCATTACCTCCAGACAGTCGGGAGCCACCTGCTACCAGTTTGTGTTGAGAAAGAACATCAACTCCTACCACAGAATCAACTACGTGCCAGCCATGAAGGGTATCATTACTCCAGCTAAGGAGGGCATCAAGTGGGCCAAGGAGTAGTAGAGGATGTTTAGACGGTGACGAGGTTGCGTATGTCTAGATATTCTATGAATTGACCCAAACTCTAAAAAAAATTTATGAATTTACAATTTAATGTAGGGCTGTTGGTAGTCATGAGTGGCGGTGCGGATTTGGCCTTGTTCATTCAAACTAGTAGTTGGTCACAGCAATTTTTGGGTCTCTCTTCTCAGTTCGTCATTGGTGAAGCAGATTTGAATCAGTGTTTTGTATCTATTGTTCCTATCTGGATCTTTCCGCTAATGGAGCTGCCTAGAGCCTTTAAACACCCACGTAAGAGTCTTGTAGTCAATTATCTTAGCTAGCTAATCTTGATTCGAAGTAATAATAAAGCAGGGCTAATGTATGCATAGGGACAATTTCCTGTTGAGCAATTTGAATTTGAAACCATCAATACGCTTCCTAGAATACGCTTCCTAGAATACGCTTCCTAGAATACGCTTCCTAGAATACGATATGTTTGAGGATCTTCGTTGTACAAGCTGAAAACTTATCCTTGGATATGTTCATCAAGTAAAATCAAAGACAGCACACGATTGAGTTGTACGGCGCTCACCGACTGACAATATACAATGATTCTCCAATTTCTTTCTAAAGAATATCGTGCCCTCTAGATAAATAATCACAAAAGAGTGTCAGATGATGCTATCCCTGTCACAGGCGGAGCAGTCGGAGCCCCCGGTACAATTGCCCGAAGTATTCCCCCGCAACATCTTCAAATCTTGGTTTTGTTGTGAAGATTTTCGCAAGAGTTGGTCTCCAGAATGTGATACACTAGTCCAGTGTATCTGTGCCAATGCGCACTAATTAAAATCGACAATTTCTTCCTCTGCTAGTCTTTTCAGCCCAAACGGGAGTACTCCGTCAGACATGACAAATCCTATTGCCAACGCCACGGGGAATTAGGCCACAAACGCCACCAGAATCTTGACCCCGAGCGGTGATAAGCATTTGCGGCGGAATCAAACGCGGAGATATTTTTTTGCGGCCAAATGCGTACATGATTTGCTGACATATCTGTGTGCATATCTTGACGGCAGACTGATTGGTAGTTTCTAGTTTCACAACGGAGATATTGATTTCAATTTGTCATCTATGAATATAAAAGGAAGGTAGTTTGGTGAAATGTAGTAGCATCATCGAATAGAATTTAAAGAACAAGAAACAAATCAAAAATGACCACCACGTACATTATCACAGGTGCCAACAGAGGAATTGGGTTCGAATTGACCAAAAAACTCTGAAGACAAGAAAAATGTTGTTGTTGCAACTACTCGCTCTTTGGACCGTGCAGACCAACTCAGAAACTTGAAGAGAGAAAACATTGAAATCATCGAATTGGACGTGAGCGACCCATTAGCAAAGGTCAAAGAATCGTTGAGCAAGCTGAAGGTTTTGGCCGACAATGGAGTCGATGTGTTTATCCAGAATGCTGGTATCTACGTCGGCGATACCGATTCGTCTTCCACCGAGCCGCTTGAGAACTACTCGAAGCAATTCGATGTCAATGCACTTTCTTCGGTGAGATTTTACCAGGCCATATATCCATACTGGACTAGAGAACATGCTGGTGTCTCCAAGAAGGCGGTGTATATCTCCTCCGTCCTTGGCTCCATGGGAGGTTTCATTCTTCCATCATTTGGTTATGGATTGTCCAAGGCAGCTGTGAACTTCCACGCAAAGCATACGGCGTTCGAGCATTCTAATAGCGAAAGTCCTGTTTCGAAGAATTCCATCTCCGTCAGCGTGCACCCAGGACTTGTTACCACCGACATGGGAGCCCCAGCCGTGGAGAAATTTAACCTTCACGACATTGCGATTACTCCTCCCCAAAGTGCTGAGAGTCTTGTGGAGTTGGTGGAGGGATTGAAGCTCGAGGATAACGGTGCCTTCCTCAACTACGATGGAAACAAGCTTGAGTATTAGAGTTGATACAATTTTATCTCAAATTGTTGAGTCTAAGTCGTTATATCGTTATAATCGGGGTCAGTGTTTAGAATCCCCTTTAGAATTGAAAAATGTAAACACTTGTACCTTTCAGAATTCTTTTCAGAGATATTGTGACTAAATGAAAAGTAAGCACTAGTAAATTTCAGAAATATCGTAAACAAATACATCGTCATCTAATAAGTGAGGCTATGGTTGAATCAACGAAATTCTTACATCGAAAGTCTTAATAAAGCCGGGTCCTGGTTAGCAGCGTAATTCTTGACAATTATACTTTGCGGCATAAGAGGGAAAATTTGACCACAATTGTACACTTGTCCTTTCAGAAATATTGTGGCGAAATCGAGAAATGTTGGATAACTACAAGTAAAGAAGGCAACAACAGATCCTGCTTTTCAGCTCGACATGAGTCGGAATAATTCCAACTTTACGTAGGAATAGAAGACAAGAACGAAACTTGGGCTCGTTCTCAGTGAACGCTGGAATGCTCTCCAAAGGATGGACATCCCGATCAAATATCCCTCCCTAACAAAATCTTAACTACAATGCATACAGAGGCACCTATGACGCTTCTTGCAACTGAAGATACTTGCTGCCATTAACTGTAGCGACCGATCACTACTTTGAACCCGAGGTCTCTTGCACGTTTATGTTTCCGGACCTGAACTTGAAAACTATCAGACATTTTCCTACCTCTACGAACGTTTCCCATTTCCACCAACATCTTGGCTAAGGTGGTGTGCAGCCTGATGTACAGTGCGCTACGAGTATGAGTGTGGGTGGCTCTTGAATATTGATATTGTAGGTGACGTATCTCTTATCATACTTTTGGTTAGATTAGCATCCAACATTATGGCCTAGATTAGTAAAAGTTGAGTCAGACCTATGTCTAATCTGGTACAGTGGAAATATATATACCTAGGGTTTCATGCCAGTCTCCAAGAAGAACAGCTAACGACAAGTATTTCTTCCGGGACTAGTACAAGTTAACCAATTGTTTTTTACTAAAAGGCCTTCCCTGGAAGATACTACACGTTCCTACTTCTCTCTCCACCGAAATGTAGATCCTGTATGAGGATCTAGAATCTTTACCATCTCAGATACTCGAGTCTGAAGAAAAGCTCGACAAGTATTGATTTCATTCCTTGAAGCATTAAAACGGAACAAAACATTGGCGAACTGAACAAATAACAAACAACAAAGAAATAGAAATCGTTTTGTGTGAAAGAAGAAAATGGCCGGATTTTCGCAGTGGGACTGTAGATCTTGTTTTTGGTTCGCTGTACATTTTTAATTTCTCGTCGTTTCCGTCGGTCAGGACCTCCCCTAAGAAAACCTGCTCCTTTTTGGACCCAACAACTTCCTAGTGAGAGCATCGTTCATTCAGGAACATACCATAATTGTCGACAATGTTGACTCTGGTGAAATCGTATCATGAATTTGATTCTGTGCTGACTCCCGTGGAGCTCGTCGCATTACCGGGATTGAAACTCCCCGCGAGCATCGTCGCATTACCGGAATAGAAACTCCGCGCGAGCATCTTCGACCTCCATGCGGGAAACTAATTCCGCGTCAGAGTCACTACGACTCAAGCATTTAACGGTGGACTTTTCCATCAACTTTTCCTCTCCACCATATTCCACCAGTAACCCATGTTGCAATTGGTGTTGGACCACGTATCCGCAAAGTACGCTGGCCTCCTTCCCGTTCTTTTGCTTACGGTTCTTTACCTCCGCAAGACCACTGCGAACCCAACACCTTCCAAGGCCAAGCAGACTCCACCCGCTCCAGTGGAGATCAGGGCCAATCCCGTGGACCCAGACTTCAAATGGGACGCCAAACAGCCGGCACAGTCTTACCCATTCAAAGACAAAGAGTACAAATTGACCATGGGCATCAGTACCTTCAAGGCAGACGACTGGCTCTTGATCGAGGACACCTACCTTGATAGAATTGAAGAAAAGACAAAGTTGGTGACCAACTCGCATCCGGCCTATGGCGAGAAGGACGTAGAGGCAAGTACCGTTTTCACCTGTGAGTCGGCCGATCCTGCGGTCAGAGAGTTGTACGATGTCGTTGTCACCTACATGTGTGACAAGTATCCAATGTATTTCAAGGTGAGCGAGGATGGCCGTAGCGTTCGCAATGACATCACTAAAGAGAACATCCCAGCTACTGCGGGAGACATCGACTCCAGAAAATTGTTGCATATCTTGACCAGAACCGTCGAGGAAGACCTTATCATCATGATGCCAGACGACAAGTTGGACGAGCCGGAGTTCGGCGAAGAGTACTACTTCAAGGCTGGAGTTTTTGCATTTGCTGCTGGCTTCGACCCCATTGACAAGATCAACAGGCCATTGTCGGAGATCCATGACCCCATTCCAGGCTACGAATCCACCCTCAGAACGTCCATGACCAGATACTTCAGGAGGCTCAAGGCTGGCCAATTTGTGGGCCGTGCTAATTTCTCCGTTCAAAGTCACAACAAGTTCTTTGTCGTCGACGACAACAAGGGCTACCATTTGTCCGAAGAGGAAGTCGTCAAGGCTGTACCTTTTGAGGAGCTCGATTTCAACAATTTCTTCTACAGAAGCGAGAGGCAAATGCTCACCCGGTTACCAAAGACAGGAGCAGTCATATTCTCCATCAGAACGTACTTGCATCCATTCAAGGACTTCAGGACCGGGCCAAAGGAGGTGACCGACAGATTCATTGGTGCGCTTGAGAAGTTTCCTAACGACATGGCAAGGTACAAGGGACTCCTCAGGTTGGGGCCCGCAGCCATAAGATACTTGAAGGAGATATGAGCCAAACGTTTCTTTGTCGATCATGCGTAGTTCTTCGCTCGTGCTCCAACATTAGAATTTGTAAATTGACTGGAATCAGTCTTAAAAAGAAAATGGGGGCGATCTGATTCTACCTTTCCCACCTGGTGGGCCAGGTAGAGAGTAGACCAGATCAGAACTGCGTAACTCACAGAATATGGTTTCTCTCATTAAGATTCTCATTTTGGTTTTACCCATTTTATTTTCGTTTTCATTTTCCCATTTTATTCTCGTTTTCTTTCATTATCAGTCTCCTTATTATTTTCGTATTTTTTTTCTTTTCCCTCCCCATTCAGCGAAATTTGCCTTGTTGACTGTTTCGCTGTTTCTCTACCTTATCGCATTTTGCACCCAAAACTCAGATACACCCTGATTACACCAAACATACGTTTTTCCGAGATTTCCAGCCAAATAACTTCTAAAACTCCTAATTCCAGCAAGTCCCAGTCACCAGTCACCAACATGCTTCGAATATGGTAATCCCACTTCTCAACTTTCTCTCATTTCACGTATTGGGTCCTCTGCAACAGATTGCGCCACAATCAGTGTTTTTCTTCTTTAACGTTCTTTCCACTCAGTTCTCCAGTGAAGCATACTGCATGCCAAATGGTAACATCCTCGACCCCGGCCTTCAATTATCCCAACTCTGACTCCATTACAAATCCGTGGTTAACCTATACCTCCTACTCTATAGGTTCGTTCCGGCATAAAAATCATTCTTGTAGATAAATTGTAGAAGATTCTATACGTATTTTATTATCAACACATTCATTGAATAATAATTAAGCAATAGATCATATGTAATGGATTGCGCGACGATCAGTTTTATTCTTCAAGTTCTTTTCATTCAGTTCTAGAACCTACCCTGAATCGTATTAGGTAAGCCCTGCTACTATTTAAATGTTCCCTTTTCGCTACCTTTATAGGCCCCAACGACGTTTTTTTGGCCCCAGTACACTCTGTAAACTATTACATCATAGAATTAATCAATCATCATTACGCTCACTGATCGTCACCACTATCATCTGCATGTGGAATAGGCATCCTGCACCCAATCTCCAGCCCTCGTGCTGCCTCGGACTAGGAGTGCTCCATTCGTCCGAAGATGCCTGCAAATCATGGCAATAAGGGGCCGTCGACGACATTTTTCCTCGGCGCCGACCTAGAAAAACCCCGTGCCTCCCCATACATAACTCGCACCTTCTGACTCCTCTGACTCCGACCCCGCAAACATCCGCTGGAACGAGAAATCCGGGGTAACCATTTTCCCTGGCCCCCACTATAAATACCCCCGGTCCCCATCTTGAATTTCCCCACCAACAATTTTTATCATGTCTTCTCCTTTCCCCACCGTTGCTCTGAAAGTTAAAGGCGTCCAGATCTTGGGCCCCGTGCCCGCCGAGGCTAAGCACATCTTCAGCCCCGAGGCATTGGCATTGGTTGCAACGTTGCACCGTAACTTCCAGGGCCAGAGAAAGAAGTTGTTGAACAACAGAAAGGACCAGCAGAAGTTGAGAGATTCGGGCGTTTTGCCCAACTTTTTGCCCGAAACCGAATACATCAGGGAGGACCCCACCTGGACTGGTCCTCCATTGGCTCCAGGATTGCAGGACAGAAGAGTGGAGATCACCGGTCCCACCGACAGAAAAATGGTGATCAATGCGCTTAACTCCGGTGTGGCCACCTACATGGCCGACTTTGAAGACTCGTTGACGCCCGCCTGGGCCAACTTGGTCGACGGCCAAGTGAACTTGTACGACGGTGTCCGTAGAAACTTGGCCTTCACCTCCAACGGCAAGCAGTACAAGTTGAACTTGGACCCAAAGAGACACATCCCCACCTTGATTGTTAGACCAAGAGGCTGGCACTTGGACGAGAAGCACGTGTTGGTCGACGGCGAACCTGTTTCGGGAGGAATCTTCGACTTTGCCATTTACTTCTACAACAACGCCAAGGAGGCTGTTGCCCGTGGATTTGGTCCATACTTCTACTTGCCTAAGATGGAGCACCACTTGGAGGCCAAGTTGTGGAACGACATTTTCTGCCAGGCCCAGGACTATATTGGAATGCCAAGAGGAACCATTAGAGGCTCTGTGTTGATTGAGACGTTACCTGCTGCTTTCCAGATGGACGAGATCATCTACCAGTTGAGACAGCACATTGGAGGCTTGAACTGTGGAAGATGGGACTACATCTTCTCCTACATCAAGTCGTTGAGAAACCACAACGAGTTCATCTTGCCCGACAGATCGCACGTTACCATGACTGCTCCGTTCATGGCCTCCTACGTCAAGCTCTTGGTGCACACCTGCCACAAGAGACAAGTGCACGCTTTGGGAGGAATGGCTGCTCAGATTCCGATCAAGAATGACGAGGCAAGAAACAAGGCTGCTTTGGAGAATGTGGCCAAGGACAAGTTGAGAGAGGTTATGGCTGGCTGCGACTCGTGTTGGGTTGCCCACCCCGCGTTGGTTCCTGTCGTTTTGAAGGTGTTCAACGAGTACATGAAGGGCCCTAACCAGATCAATGTGCCTCCAAGAAAGCCATACACTCCTGTCACGGCCAGAGACTTGTTGAGTCCATTTGTTCCAAACGCCAAGATCACCGAGCAGGGTATTAGAACCAACTGTATCATTGGGTTGTCGTACATTGAGGCTTGGTTGCGTAACGTTGGATGTGTTCCAATCAACTACTTGATGGAGGACGCTGCCACCGCCGAGGTGTCGAGAACCCAGCTCTGGCAGTGGGTCACCCACGGCGCACACACCGACACTGGCAAGCTTATTGACAAGGCTTACGTGAGCAAGCTCTTGGACGAGGAGTACCAAAAGTTGGTCAAGGCTGCCAAGCCAGGCAACAAGTTCAAGCAGGCATTGGACTACTTCAAGCCTGAGGCTTTGGGTGAGAAGTATTCTGATTTTGTCACCACATTGATTTACGACGACGTTACCACTGTCGGCAGACCAGTGCCTGCCGAGAAGTTGTAACCTATGAGTATTTATTTAGTTGAACAGGTGAACCTTTACGTTAGACATAGTGTAGGTTAAGCGATAGGATAGGATCGTACACTACAGCATGCTCGTAGATAATACATTACTCATATTCATTAATTGATTTCGTCGTCGCTCAGCTGTCTGCGTGGAGCGTTCTCAAAGCCCTTAAAGTTGAACTTGGAGTCTTCCATGAAATGTTCAACCTCGCCTCTTCTATCAACATCCCCCTTGATGTTTCTATGCTCGGGGCCGATGAAAGCAATAACCAAATTGTAGATAAAGACTGCACCGACGAAAATGGCCATCACCTTACCGTAGTTGTGGATAATGGCTCCGTCTGGCTTCTCGATCGGGAATTTCTCACCCAACTGCGACTCAATGGTACTGGAGGCAGAAGAGGCCAAGTTACCCAACTGATAAGCCACGCCGACAATAAACGATTTGAACTCGGGGTGGGCCAACTCCGACAAATGGGCTGGAATGACACCAAAAGCACCTTGCACGAAAAATTGCAAGAAAAACACCGCAGCGTCGATTCCAGAATTTCTCACATATGCCCATGGATAAATCATGGCACCTCCACCAACACAACAGATCATGATGGACAATCTTCTGCCCAAAAAGTTGGAAAAGTGTCCGACGATAAGACCTCCCACAAGAGCGCCGATGTTGGCCACGCAGTTGGTCACGGTGGATCTGTTACTAGAGAATCCCAATTGCTTGGTCAAGAAAGTAGGGTATAAATCCTGAGAACTGTGGGACATAAAATTGAAGCCGGCCATCAATAAGATCATGTAGATCATCATGAGCCAGTAGGCCTTGATAGCCTTTCCAGCCTTGGTCAAGAATGGATCTGGAGTGATGCCTGCCTCTTTCTGCATGGTCTCTCTCAATTTTTTCTCCTTGAAAGCGTTAGTCTCTGGAAGCAAAGCTCTGGAGATGGTGATGATGGCAGAAACGCAAGCAGCAAACCAGTACATGGCTCTCCACTTGTGTTTTTGGGTGTCAGCCAATGCTCTGGTAAAGATCACGGCGAGCAAGTAGCCAAAGGCGTAACCTTGTTGGAGAAATCCAGAAATAAAACCCTTTGCCCTTGGAGGACAGTCGTCGAGAGCCAACGCCGCGGCGTTACCGTAGATACCACCCATAATGACCCCGAAAATGGCTCTGACACCCAAAAACTGCTTGAAAGTGTGGATAAAAGAGCATCCGATCTGAATGACACACATGAGGGCCAAGTTGACCACAAATGGCCATTTGGTTCCGTACTTGTCTCCGAGGAAACCAAAGAGGAACGCACCGGCCGTTCTTAACATAAGCACCAACGTGATGGCCCAGGTGATGTCGGTGACAGACCTGTGGAGCTGTTCCGACAATACGTTGACATTGAGAGAAATAGTAAAGAAGTCAAACGCATCCCAGGTCCATCCCCAGAACGCACAAGAAATGAAGAGCCACTGTTTGCCAGAAATCTCCTTCAATCCAGGAAGAGGGTTGAGAAGATCGCTGTTGGCACGCATGTATTCTTTAGTTGGGAGCAACTCGGTGAATCTCGTTTTGCAGTAGTGGAGTATGGATTGCTTGGAGAAAGAAGGTGCTCCCATGACTTGTTCTGCCACAGGGAAGAGTTCATCTGCTTCGGCCTTGGCCTCGATGTCGCGTGTGGGCGAAGACATCCTATAACGGTTACAAAAGGAAAAGTTGAAAAAGATACAGCAAGAGAAAAACAGGAGGATTTGTTGCCATTTTAAATGCTAAATTTTCCTCGTTCGCATCTTCCCAGCAGCTACCGGTTGCGAGGCACTGGCGCCTTATGCAGAGAGTGCATATGGCTCATGACTCAGGCCGGTTACATGCAGTATAATAGACTTGTTCGTTTTTTGATTGGGGGATGCTAATCGTACTTGCCTCGGAGTACAACCTCCGGCGTGGGGCAGAGATAACCCACGCAGAGGTGCGGAATGGGAAAAAAGTCCGAGAGGCGAGTAGAAAATCGACCTGGAATTCACTGAAAATGCCGGGTAAAACCGTTGAAAGAGCGGCAAAAAAGTCCTGCCTTGCTTGTGTCAATAACCTTTTACCTGGGCGTTTGTGTCAAGTTTGCCGAGCGGGGCTGTCTGGTAGAAACGTCAAGGTCTGCGCGCTGAATACAGGACAATCAATGTCCGAAAGAGGGCTTCCGAGACCCACAACCCACCATGGAAAGGAACTTCCTTTTGTTGGGAAAAGACATTTGTTTCTTTTTGGTGACTTTAGGCGGGTCGTGACATCCCAAGGCTCTACTAAGCGATTTCGTGTGTCTGGGCAAGTGGCACAGTTCTCGGAGAAATCCTTCAGAAAGCCGATGCGAAGTTCGAAAGGCCCCCAACCCAAATTCGCCCCACATATCCAGAATGCCGGCCCGGAAAGCTGCTGCATCTTTTGTGCTCCTGCGTTTGTTGCCATGCACCATGAAGATTAGAAAGTCCCGGACAGTTCATGCGGCTATCTTTGGTGCCACTGCATAGACTCCGGGACAGATTAGGAGTTGGGAAGGATTCTGGACGAACCAAATGAGGTCGGGACCAGACCACAATGGTGGTCTTATGAGGGTCACAATGGTGTTTAATTGGTGATTTACTGGTGATTTACTGGTGATTTGATGGTGATTTAATGGTGATTTACTGGTGATTTACTGGTGATTTACTGGTGATTTAATCGTGATTTAATGGTGATTTCAATTGAGATCATAATGGAGATAGGTAGAGGGGTATGCAGCTTGGTAGTTGGGGTCGAATAATTGAGTAGTCTTTCACATTGGTCAACCCCGACATCGGCAAGGTGAGACCACCAAAAATTGATTTGTATTTGGGTTTGAAGCACCAAAGGGCGGTATTGTTGTTCTGTATAAATGTTGTGGGGTACAGTGGGGTCTGAAAGTGTCCGAATCTTTCCGTATCCACCCGGAAAAAAGTTGCGAAACATTCGATTATGCCAGAGTATAGTAATTTCACACAATAGGGAACTTCCGGGACTCAAGGAAACTTTGAAACTCAGGGAAACTTTGGGACTAGGATTGATTGCATGTGATTAGCCAGGGTTGGGCAAAAGTAGCGGGGAGCACGAACAAGGCATGGTTCTAGGCTGATACGATGCATTGCCATCTAAGAATTATTGAGTGTTGTTGATGCTACGTTAGAGTGCGAATGGCATGGGTGGACAATTTGGTATGGCAGACTATGATACAGAATTCACGACGGAGAACGTTTCAAGAGACTTTCTAAAGAAGAAAGATGAATGACATCGAGCCAAAAGATGTGAAGTGGTGGTGCCTAGGTTCAGCATGAGTGCAAACTAATTTTATTTGTAGAATGGTGATTGCTCTGTTGACGCCAGGCACTGGCCCGTTTTATTGGAGTAGCAGACTACATTCCATATACAAGCCTGATAATTAAAGGTTGTGGTAGGTAGGAATTACAGACAAATCAACTATCATGAAATGGCTTCAGATGAGAACTGTTTTGATTGGCAAGATGATGTCAAGCATGGTGGTAGGGAGACGGCGTTCTAATATGGCTCCAGTGTCCCCTTCATACGCCCGTATCCGCCATTGGTATTTGTTATGTTCTCAGATTACTTAAAATTGAACTCTACCTGTATCAGGATCTTCCTTTCTATGGCATTGGTGCCTTTCAGACCGTCGCTAGAAAGGGAAATAGCCTTGCCTCTATCGGCCAGCCTCTTTCGATCATAGCTTCTTTAGTTTTATTCCACAGGGGACTGACATCGTTGCCGTCAGTATAGCTATTTAGCTAGCAAACAACCAGCTATCTCAAACAGCTCCGGGGGATTCGGATGATCGGCAGTTCTGACTACGATCATGACCAAGAATTGGAAAAGGAGGGAATTAACAGGTTCACCCTTTGCAGCTGTTTCACCATGGGCTATCTCTTGCGAAAGGAGCTAGTGTAGAACGGCAATCCACTTAGGACCAGCCCCATTTCAGCAAAGGACGGGCATCGCTTTGCGCCGCTTGCAACGTTGAGTGCCTTCGAATTTTCCCATTAGACAAAGAGTCGACAGCGGAAAAATCATTTCGAGAAATATTTTTTCAATCCGAAAGTATCCACGAATTTTGATGACTAGACTAAGGGGATCTTCGTTCTCTCTGTTGGTAATAAGAACTTTTGAAATGATACCATGGTGGAAATTGATATCGGGCTAGGATCCAAGCGGTACCTGGTCCTTGAGAACCGATTCGTGACCCCGGGAATTTAAGTCAAGAATCGACAACCATAAGCAGTCTGTATCTCCTCCTGTAATCTCCTCCTGTAATCTCCTTCTGTAATCTCCTTCTGTACTGGGAAATGCATATTTCAGAGATTCTGGCTGGAACCAAAGTGGCATTTACTCCAATAAATGGGACAAGTGCCTATAAATAGTAGCTGGACGGCCAGAACATATTAAAGGTTCACACGAAACGAGCCCGGGGTGACCATAAGGAACAACAGTATGGGGCCGGGAAGGACCGAAGCAGACGGGCGAAACAGATAGTTGCCAAGGCTAGGTTGCTATTACTGGAAGATACAAGCTTGAAAGGAAGAAGTTATTTAAACAAAAAAGCAGTAGTGTCAAAAAGTAGACCAGTGACAAGTGACAGATTGTACCCAAACCAGTTTATTTTGTTATTAATGTTTCCCTCATTCTCGTTTGGATCGTTCCTGCTAACGGCTTCAATCGTAAGCAGCCATCGTCTTGAGCGACGTGCCTACGATTCCTCTGCAGAGGGCCCTCCAGATTCCTTAAGTGCCTCTATATCGCAGGGTTTACAGTAGTAACTACATTTTCGGTATTACCTTTACGAAGGACTAACTATTACGTGACGTTACGTTACATTTTGTTTCCCTCAGCGATCCAGCTTCTCTGTGCTCCACAGAATCAAACTTGTAACTTTTCAGTGCCAAATAATTATATCAAAATGCTAATTTCAATATCAAAATGCTAATTTCAATTTTTGCAAGCATATTCGCGATGTCGGAAGTCGCCGTCCCATCTTGTGTTTCTCAGTAATCTGAGCGATTGGGCTTCCTCCGACAAAAATCACCACACCCAGAAAAATACAATCCTGTCATTATAGACAAATTTCCACCACTAATCCCGTTATCCACGTCTGCTCAACCGCCTGCGCCATTTCCAGACCCAGTGGACGAGTTCCCTTATCTATGTCGATTTTGTGACAATCGGCAGTCTATTGGCTGCGAATGACTACAGAGCACAAGCCACTTGATTACGATAAGAGAAGTTCCCACGAATAGTACAAAGCGAACACGTAGAGTCTGAAGTACAATACTTCCATAGATAACTATACTTAAAACTATACATAAAACTATACATAAACAACCATTGTCCTCCAAAAACATTCCTCCATCGGCCAAGCGCGGCGTAGCTCCCACATCATGTACTCGAGAACACGTCATACACCAGACTCAGTTCCGTCAACCCAAACTTCATCCAAGAACCTTCCACCTCCAAGTTTCTCAAATTCTACAAAAACCCACTCACTTCTGCCTCGCCTGCGCCTTTTTTTTTTCTCCAAAAACGGGCTATTCATACCAAATGCCAACCTGAAATTCGTGTATTGAACACCACACGCTCGCCCGGCTAACAAACCTTACCTACCATAAACATCTTCCATAAACATCTTCCATAAATTCTTCCGTAAACACCCATATCCCATGCTTTCAACACGCAAGTTGCGTCTCATTTTCATAGCCATTGCAGCCGTATGTGTTGTTTTCGTTCTTTATACTCAGAAAGATTCCTACTATTCGGGAAATACTGAGAGCCTCACTCACGGCAGTCTCATTGAGTCTGCCAACACCGACAAAACCGACGCCGCCATCAACAAGGAGATTTCGAAGGAAAAAGACGGAACCAAACCGCCCGAAAAACCCGCTGCCGTGTTGCCCGCCGAGCCACTTGCTGCTGGCCCATTTGACCCAGCTAAAGAGTTCATCAACACACGAGCATTAGCTCCCATCACGATATTCTCCAAATCACACTGTCCGTACTCCAAGCGGTTGAAACTGCTTTTGAAGGACAACTACAGCATCACGCCGGAGATTATTGTCGTGGAATTGGACAAACATGGCCACGGAGCTGAGTTTCAAGAGTACTTGGCCAAAGTCACCCAGAGACGCACTGTTCCCAATTTGCTAGTGGGAAGCAGTCCTGTGAGTAGAGGCGGATGCGATGATATAGTCAAGTTGCACGAGCAGGGCAAGTTGGTGGAGATGTTGATGGCATGGGGAGAGAACAAGATTACTGTGAAGCCTGTGGAGAAGCCACTGAACGCTTAGGCTAGTAATGATATCGACAAACTACTAAATGGATATCGACATGCAACGACATTGCAAGGTATTTCTAGCGTTTAGGAAGCTGTAAGGAGTATCTAGCCTTGAAAGCTCAAGGAACTCCTCCTTTGGCCCAAACAAACTTCACTACACGGAATTAGCTAATGTAACATTAAATACACAACAAACTTACCCAGTTGGCATGCAGTTTAGAACTTGGCGAATTGCTTGGTCTTGGAGATAGACACAGCAACCTTCAACACGTTGAATCTAACGGTCTTGGAGAGAGGTCTACACTGACCGGCAACAACAACGTCACCCTCGGACACACGGAAGGCTGGAGACACGTGGACAGCAACGTTCTTGTGTCTCTTCTCGTATCTGTTGTATTTCTTGACGAAGTGGAGGTAGTCTCTTCTGATGATGATGGTTCTGTGCATTTTGGTGGACACGACAGTACCGGTCAAAATCTTACCTCTAATGGAAACGTCTCCGACGAATGGACACTTCTTGTCGATGTAAGAACCCTCGATGGCAGACTTTGGGGTCTTGAAGCCCAAACCGACGTCCTTGACCCATCTCTTGGTCTTTCTGTTACCCTTGGCCTTTGGGTTGGTGAAGATGTGTGGTTGCTGGATGTTAGTAGGGTCCTTGAAGAACGGTAATTTTGCTATCGATGTGCAATGTGGGCTCCACATACCTTTTGGAAAGCTCTCTCGGATTGAACGGTCAACTCAGTAGCCATCTTGTCAAGTGGTTGTTGTAACTAATCGGAAGAGTAGAATTTTCTAGTGTATAGAGTCGCGGGAGAAATTTTTCAAACGTGCCGGACTCAGAAATTCCTTGGTGCACGGGTGCGCACTTAGGGCTCAAGCCCTGGAAGCCTCCTGACTTCATTTGATTTGACGGGGAGGCACAGGTTTAGTTGCCAAGGGCCCCTGCTCCACGCCGTAGTTATTCTGGTGGTGTAGAGATGCAGTTGTAGTCGGGATCTGAATTCGGCAGTTAATCCACTTAAAAGAGCAGCTTGCCTCCTTTTATAGTGGAGCATGCATAACCGCCCACTTTGCATTTGCAGCCACCACGGGTATAAATAGAGGCGGTTCCCCCCTCGTATGCTGTTTGCAGCATTTTATGGCCCCCCCACCGTTTGGGTTGCCTGCAGTACACACGCTTCCATCTCCACTGTCTACAGTGCTTATCTGTCCTTCATCTGCACTCCACTATCAACAAGAGATGGCAGACGACAAGGTGCCACCCCGCCAGATACTTCCACGGCTTCGAGTCACGTCGCACTCGTTTGCCGATGTTTCAAATGGAAGTATTGCCAATGTCAGTCAGCGTACGGTGTCGTCATCGTCGATGATGAGTACGCCCAGCAACAAAATACGAAGGGTCCAACAACGAAATGGGTTCCGGCAGCGGAGCGGCAACACAGAATTGCGGCCGCGTGAGATTCCCGCGGGCGGGAACGCTACTCGCAAGATTCTTAATCTTCAGCAGCTGAAGAAGACGTACCTGAACCCCAAGCCATTTGTGCTACGAAAACCCATCAACATGGCCAAGTATGACTACTCAGTTTTCTCCGACCATCCTCTTGCAACGTCCCTGGACGAAGACGAGTTACCGCCTCCGATAAAAGAGTCACAGATTCGTGCCTGGGAGTCTGCGGAAAAGATCAGCGCCAACATCATTTTTGAGAGCGCCCAAGCTCCTTCCTCGGGAGACTTTGGCATTTTCGAGGACACTGTCAAGGATGTGGATATTAGTGTCGATGACGAAATGCATGCAGAAGCAGAAACAAGTATTAATCGAGGAAACCCCGCACCTGATGCTCAAATCAGCGAAGGAACCCTCCAGTCCATTCCAGGTTACACCAAAGGCGAACTCAAAGTTCTAAAGGAGCATTTCGACATACTCAAGAACAGCAGCGGTTCAGTGCATCCAGTCGACTACGAAGATACCTTGGCCAATGCCTTGTGGGTATACAGACAACAGGAGAGCGCATCACAAGAGCAGGCATTCATGGCGAACCACACCATATCTGGCAAGAGGAAAGTACAAGTATATCACAAAAAGGAATTTCTACGCAAGCTTTTTGGTTATTCCAATAACGTCAATATTGATTTCATCACGAACAATACGTCGTACTCTGCATTCGACAATGTTGCGAATGTCCAGAAGGCTTTTCATGAAGACAAAGACGAAATGCTAAGTCTACTAGAAGAGGACAAGCAGTTCGAGGAAGCCATTAGGGAAGTCAGGGCCAGGCACTTTGCAAAGATGACCCATACCGAAACCTCTGGAGGTAGAGTCGACAGTGAGCCCGAGGTCGATACATCACATTTACTACATTTGACGCAGAGTTGGCTCACCTCCAACTACATTATCGAAAATGATTCGGACGACATATGTTCGGGGGAATCATTCATGCCTGATGAAGAGAGAGACCACGAGATGATGGCATTTACGGTGGCGCATCTTAAGCAGTGTGTAAAAGACGCATGCGATTGAATTTCTGATGACCCATAGATTGAATCATGCCTCTGCAAAAAGTCTATTAAGAATTCGATGATCCCTCCCACATTGCCCCGACATTTTTGATAAGAAGATACGGCCAAAGGGTCTATCTTCCATTACGCACTCCACACTTTATCTGGCCTAGTGCGCGTGCTGAAATACCCAATCGAAAAACCATCCCACTACGAAACACCAGAAGGTGATTTTTGCTCAATATTTCAATTGAATCGAATGAGATAACTCAAACCATCGTGATCTCACGGTAAGACTCCGGCCTAGCGTGACCCCTTTGCTACTGTGTGTGTGTGTCGTGTGTAGACCACACGGGAAATTTGTAAGCCGATGCATCCTACAGTCGGCCAGAACTCCAGCATTTATATGTTTGCCCCAACGAAGCAAATAATCCTGAAACCCTTGCCTCGTTTACTCTCGATTCAAAGACATATAACTATGGCTCCTGTTCAGAATTCCATTACTAAGCACTACGACTATTTGGTGATTGGAGGAGGCTCCGGAGGTGTGGCTTCGGCCCGCCGTGCTGCCTCCTACGGTGCAAAGGTTCTTCTTGTTGAAGGCCAGTACAAGAAATTGGGTGGCACCTGTGTGAATGTTGGATGCGTTCCCAAGAAAGTGATGTGGTATGCCTCTGACATGGCCCACAAGAAAAAGCAGTTGAAGGCTTACGGGCTCTCTAAAGAGGAACTTGACGTCAAGTATGGAGATTTCGATTGGAGCTCCATCAAAGTGAAGAGAGATGCTTACGTCAAGAAATTGAATGGAATTTACGAGAGAAATTTGGAAAGAGAGAATGTCGAGTACCTCTACGGATACGCCTCGTTTACCAATGAGAACGGCGATGTGGAGGTTGTGTTGAGCGAGGACCAGGAGGTCCCATTCTTGTCCAAGTCATTCAAGAAGTACGAAAAATTGACATTCTCTGCTGACAAAGTGCTTATCGCTACTGGTGGAGAGCCAATTGTGCCTCCATCGATCGAAGGTGCGGAGTTGGGCATTACCTCGAACGGCTTTTTCGAGTTGGAGAAGCAACCCAAGTCGGTTGCGATTGTCGGAGTCGGATACATCGGTGTTGAGTTTGCTGGTGTGTTTTCTTCGATGGGCACCGAGACTCACTTGGTTGCACGTGGAGAGACTGTGTTGAGAGCATTCGACGATATCATTCAAAATTCCATTACAGATATCTATATCAACAAGTTGGGTGTCAACATTGTCAAGAACTCGGGCAGTGTGACTAAGGTCGAGAAGGCAGGCGACAAAAAGAAGGTATTCTTGGGCAATGGAGAGGTTTTGGAAGTTGAAGAGGTGATTTGGACAATTGGCCGTAAGGGCTTGCACAGAATTGGATTGGACAAGGTTGGTGTCACGGTTGGCAGCAACGGTCTTATCGAGGTGGATGCTTACCAGCAGACTGCCAACCCTAAGATTTTCTCTTTGGGAGATGTTGTTGGAAACGTCGAATTGACCCCCGTGGCCATCGCTGCTGGTCGTAAGTTGTCCAACAGATTGTTTTCGGGACAGGAGGTATTTGCTCAGGACAAATTGGACTACAGCAATGTGCCATCTGTGGTGTTCTCGCACCCTGAGGCTGGATCCATTGGTTTGACAACCAAGCAGGCCATCAAGGAGTACGGAGAAGACCATGTTAAGATCTACAACTCTAAGTTCAACGCCATGTTCTACGCTATGATGGACTCGGACGAGGAGAAGATTCCTTGTGTGTACCGTTTGATCGTCGCTGGGCCAGAGGAGAAGGTTGTGGGCTTGCATATCGTCGGGGACTCTTCTTCGGAGATTTTGCAGGGATTCGGAGTTGCGATTAAGATGGGGGCCACCAAGAAGGATTTCGACAGCTGTGTGGCTATCCACCCTACGTCGGCAGAGGAATTGGTGACTTTGCGTTAGATATATTATGAGTATTATCTTGCGACCTTTGCTGAGAAGCAGGCGCAATAGATTGCAATAGACTGTAATAAACTTGGTAGAGAAAGGCCAAAAAGATATTTTGTCTCGAAGTCGTCCGACAACAGTGTATTTCGTTATTATACACGCATGCATCAAACAGAAATATACGAGAAATCCTCTGCGTGGTAAAATTACGATGAGAATGCAGTGGAGTAGAAAAATAGGAGATACGATGAGAGTGAAGTGGAGCATACTTCTTGTTTTGATATCTATTGTCACTGCCACAGCGACCTATATGAGCGACCAAATAGATAGAATTCAAGGAACCAACGAAGACAAGTCTTCACCAATCACAAATGACCAGTTCACACAGGTATTTACGTCCTTGGGCCAATGGAAAATCCCAGCTATATCGGGCGCTTTTGTGTATGGAGCAACAGGAACAATAGGAGAATTGATGAATGTATGTAATTGGTGCTGGCCCCATCAGCAGATTGATGGCCGATGTGCCGTTGATTTCAATGGTTTGGCCAAGGCTCTTGGAATTGTAGCTGCTAGTATAGTGGCATGGGCGGAGAAGCGTGACGGTTGCGCTGATGGTTTTATGCATATGTGGGAAGCAGCTGTTTCTGTATCTAAAGCATACATTACTCTGGCATGTTGGTCGTGCTGCTAATTTACAAAAGATGCTAATCCAGAGATCTGATACCAGAGATACGGGACAGGAGTCGTTTTGGGCTGTTGATTAGCCAATAAGGAGATTCGACTGGAGAAATACGCTAGGAATGGGTTGGTACCGGTTGTGAATATGTCAGAATGGTGAACAGGATCGCTAGGATGGCTTTCATATATTATGTGGAATACGGAGTTGTGGCTTTTATTCAGACTCTATTTATTGGACTTGAAAATGAATCAGGCGAAGCGTTCTTTCAACCCAAGACTCCTTATTTGAATCGAAAGCCAAAGCAACAAGGCACCAGAAACTAGCTTCGAGTGAAGGAAGGTTAGTGTTGCAATGGATCGTCACAATTAACGGGAACGGATTCAGCAGGGTATGTACACCCTAGATAAGTGATTGCAGCAGATAAATTATGATTGTTTTGCATCGAACAGACTGCTTTGACTGGATCTAAGAACTCTTCTCTCTATAGACCCAGGTCTATGTTGATGACCACCGTATCCATAGAATCACCCGTAATGCACAATCTCAAGCACCGCTGATCTCTTGAAATAATGATGTCGTTGATAATCATTTCACCACCGTGGACCTTCCTGAGAAATTCTAGTACTTATTTCTCTTCGGTGGAGGCCCACGAACCGGCGGTCTAGGCTTCTCTCCTGGCTTCATGAAAAACATGGGCGCATTCCTCAAAATATCAGGAACACTCACAAATCGAATCATCGACCCTCTCACAAATACCTGACTCATGTAGGAAGTTTCGCCCGTACGTCCTTTGGTGATGGTGACATCGTGTAACGATAGGTTCATGTTATCTTCATTTTCGAGCAATTTGCCTCGATATGTGTCGCCTGTGGTGAGTTCTAGCGATACCACGTGACCTTGCGCCTCGTTGAGGAGTCTTACGGGGATTCCAGCCGACATTGATGGTGATGGAGGTTTGGAGGAGTGGCCTTGGATTGTGAGAAACGTGATTTCAGATCACGTGTGCGACATTGTCGCCAATGTCGTGGCTACCCCAGGAGATAACGGGGCACCGATCTGGGACAAACAACGGCGTTTGTGACAGATAACGGGAGTTTTGAGGGTCTTTGGGCTGGAGATAAGTGGCTAATGCTGATTATTTGTGAGAGGAAGTCTTCTGGGGCTTCGCCTACGCTTCTGGAGAAATACACGTGACTGATCACGTGCAACAACAAACCATCGTTTCATCTCCTTTCCAACCCGATCGAATGCACTATCATTCCATTCCTTGAAATTAAGACTTGTCGCCTCCCCACCTATATCACTTCGGCCCTGCTACACTCATCCCCTGCCATAGATTCATTACGATTGATATATCCACATGCAGGACATTAAATCGCTACTACCTCTCGCATTTATCATCTTCACTTCATAAATGCATAGTCTCCATTAGAGACATAAACTTGGCATTGGCGAAAATGGAAAAACGCCAGCGTAAGCGAGTGCCGCTATCATGTCTCAACTGCAAGAAAAGAAAGGTGCGATGCGACAAAAATACCCCATGCTCGGGCTGCGTAAAGAATAACGTGGGCCATCTCTGTGTCTATGTGGAGCCCAATTGGGCCGAGCTGCTGGCCAAGTTGACTCAGGTCGCTAATATGGTAGTGACCGAACTGGCCGAATATAAGCGGCTCAAGGAGGAAATGGCTTCCATGGAGTCAAAGTATAAGAAAGAGGTGGAGAATATGAAGAGAGAGTTGGTTAGACTTGGAGGTAGAGCTAATCTTGGTGGAGGTGCTGGAGAAACTGAGAATTTCGGTGGAAATTCTGGCAACATGAGCAGAGATATCGATAGATCTGATCACTCTGTCAAGGTGAAGCAGCCTACTAGTCCAATTTATTCGGGATTCAATGGTGTAAATGGCACCAGTTCTATTACCGATGGCCCTGCCGACTCATCTCCGGTCACTATTCTCCTGAAGCTCCGAAACTCCCTGGAATCTCCTTCACCGCTGGTGACCGACAACCTCTACTACTCCATGAAACACTTTCGTCATAAAAACAGACCACTCTCCTCCGGCATCAAGGTCAAGTTGTATCTGTGGCTCAGCATCATCAAGTTGGATCCGCAGCTCACTGCTCTCTGGTACAAAATCACCACGATGCAAAAATCCTACCACATGTATAAGACATCGCTTCTCAGTCAGTTTAAAGGCGGTGCGTCCGATGTGCATCCTCTGGTATCCTCAGCATCTGAAAGCCCCGCCTGTGGTCACCATAAGTGTCCAGTTGTGGCCTGTGAGTTCGATATGATGGTGGAGGAGTCGAACCGGGCTGGTACTCCTGCCAATGGCTCGGGCTCTGAAGGGGCTTCACGATCGGCGTCCCGAGCTGGTTCTCAAATATATATGGAACCCATAACGGCTGGAAGTTCTGTGTTGGACTCTGCGATGGTGAAGAAGGAAGATACGGATGTGATCAACAATCTCAATGACGATGCGGTGGCTCTACTTACACGCATCCAGCGCCTCTGGAACGGAATCAGAAATTACGGCAGGGGAAACGAGACACTATCGTATTCGCAGCTACTGTTTTTGCTAGACTTCTATCTTCGTGACGGGACTCAGTGCCCGCACCTGTCTGTGCTCTGCGGCGAGGTGGAATCACAGCATCTTTTCCGGTTTTTCCGTCCAAACCTAATGAATCTATTCCGTCAGGATGGCGAGGACATCCGCTTGAATATCTCAGTTTTCCTGTCGGACATGGCTGACTCCGAGGTTTCTGCCAGGCTTAAGCAACAGGGAGTTTATCTCTCGATGCTTGCCCTAATCGCGGAGGAATCGCTTGATGTTCTCCGTCTGAAAAGGGGCCTTACTCCTGGAATTGTCTCGGAGTTCCACGCGATGTTCCCACTTGAAGCGGACCATCAGGGTCTCGGATACAAGCAGACAAATGTTTTGGGTCAAGTCCGAGACTTTGTGGAGTCGATCGTGACGAATAGGAAGAGCACGGTGTGTTCACTGATGCTGTCCATTTGTGTGCTTATTGGACTACTTAACAGGTACATTGCTGTTTACAAGCGAGATGGCGTTGTGTCACATGGAAGTGATCTGTTCACCAGAGTATTAACCTGGACACTTGATATCATTGACCAGGACGGAGACAGACTTGAACTTTGGGCGGACCCTGCCCAAGTGACATTCAGAGGATCTCATGGTTCCAGCGACCGTCAACCAGCTCTTCGACTTCTTCTCTGTCAGGTTTGGGCAGATTTCATGCGGATTGTCAATTTGGTAGTGTTAACCGTCATCCCTATCGCGAAGCATCTGCGTCACTTGGATCGCTTGCTCGAAAGTTTTCTCGATGAGATCACCGCAGTTGAGCGTGCCCATACGCATGTCAAGTACTTGGCCGAATTCGGTGATGCAGACACCTCAGTCTCGTCGAGTCATGTGGCCGACTTGATCACTTCACTACATGTGAACTACTTGATTGCTCGTGCGTCTATTCTTGTCCGGAATGGAATCTGCATCAGTTCTGCTCGGCCTCGTGTGTCGTCTGCCGATTTCCTGAAGTGTGTGGCCGAGATTCTGGCATGGGCATCGGACATCGCCCTTACGAAGCTTAGAATAACAAAGTACTTTGAGGTCCGGTCAATTTTTAACTACTTGGACTTGTACTTTTCCTTCATTGTGTTTCTTCAGTGCGAAGAAAACGGAGACTACGATCTGGTGGCGAACCTTATCCCGTATCTCTTTGCCAAAGCACTTGACCTCAACAAGTTCTTGCAAGGAAGCATCGTCCAGTTCTCTAAAAGCGCCTACTGCCAGTATGTTCAGGTGGCTATTGCCGAGAATATGTCCAAAGTGTCGCATTTGATTGCGGGCTTGCTCATTCGATTCGTGGCGGACCGTGTCACTCCAGAAGCAGATCCCTCGCCTGCTCGTCTTGTCTATTCGCAGCGGTCAGATGACAGAATGCCCATATATATTCCCGTTTCCGACAAGGATGCTTTGATCTCCGAAACTGATCGCACCATTCAGCTCATGGAAAACTCTCTGAGCAAAGATAGTGTTGCCAGAGCGATCAGGATCTGGCGCTTCTACATGACATTTATTCGAAACTCTCACAAAATGAGTCCTGCTGCGTATGCAAAGCTCCACGCCGAAGCACTTGGCACAGGCAAAATCGTTGGCAAGTGCCCTGTAATGCCAAATCTGAATATGGGGTCTTCCACTTCCTCCAAGATGACTTGTCCTGTTGCACATGCCTCTACGCGGAACGATATTCTGGAGCCTCTCCCTTCGAGATGTCCGGTGGATTATTCAGCTATGGCAGTGCCAACGTCTTTGGGGCCACCTGAACCCCGCAAGAGGCAGTGTCCTTTTGACCACGAGGCACTCCGAAAGTCCAAGCCGGCTCTTGGTTCTTTTAATGAGAGCAATACTCGTGGCCAGCAGGAGTCGAATGTTCGATCTAGCGACGTTCCGCAAGCGACCCTTAATGATGCACCCTCGGCTCTTTTGGCCGTAAAGGATTCCAGAAAGCCTTCCCAAGATCCCGTGGTGCCTATTCCAAGTTTGGCTCCACTTCCAAGTACGGCACCTCCTTCAAGTATGGCACCTCCTCCAAGTATGGCACCTCCTCCAAGTTTGGCACCTCTTTCAAGCGCAGTGAATGTACAGAATG
Organism: Sungouiella inulinophila; assembly: GCA_030562885.1. NCBI lineage: Eukaryota > Fungi > Ascomycota > Pichiomycetes > Serinales > Metschnikowiaceae > Sungouiella > Sungouiella inulinophila. The sequence goes on from JAKUAG010000032.1 coordinate 38,411, forward strand.
TGCACATTCCTATACCGAAAATGGACTCGATGGACTGGGAGACACTTTCCGACTTCAACTTTGATTTGGTTGGAGACGAGGGACTCTTGATGCTGATCAACGGGGGATATTTTGACAATGCGCCTACCATCGAGACCATGTTTCAATAAAATAATGATTTTTAATTCTAGTGAGCTGTTATGGTTTAGCTCCATCTCGCTTCAGGTTAGCTGATTGAGTTACAAACTTTTGGTTATAATATGATATATATTTTTTATAGTTTTATGATGAAAATCTAAAATATTACGAGTTTCAGAATACAAGAAGAGCTGTACAACAAAGAGAAAAAAAAAATGTGGCTTAGTATCTTCTCGTCCCATACTATCTTCTAGGTTTGCTCTTCCGTCACGTGCGACTATAACGAAATTATCACCAAATACTATTCTCCACTTGGCCATGTTTCGCTCTGGTTTGCGGCTCCTGAGCTCAGCCAGATGCAGTTTCAGGCCCCGATTCTACTCCTCGGGAACAACCCCGGTCAAAAAATCCCACTTGGGCTTGAAAATCGCCGGTGGTATCGGAGCAGTTGCTACCACTTTGTATTTCACCAACGACACTTTCCACGATGCCAGCAGGCATTTGTTTTTGACAAGTGGACGAGTAGGCGTGGTCACAATGGCCACATTGAAGTGCTTCAACATCTATAAGAATGTTCTCCTGGCGGATTTTCCCTCAGAACAAGCACGACAGTTGGCTCTCAATGACGCTCACTATCAAGCAGCACATATTACTTTGAAAGCGTTGGAGAAAAACGGCGGAATATATATTAAATTGGGCCAGCATGTTTCTGCGCTCACCTACTTGCTTCCCAAAGAATGGACTGAGACCATGGTTCCTCTCCAAGATAGGTGTCCGCAGTCATCTTTGGACGAGATCGAGACGATGTTCAAAGACGATATGGGAGTGGAGCTCATGGAGTACTTCTCTGAGTTTTCGCCCGATCCCGTTGGTGTCGCTTCGTTGGCGCAGGTCCACATTGCTACACTTCGGAGCTCTGGCCAGAAAGTGGCCGTGAAAGTTCAACATCCATCGTTGGCGGAGTTTGTGCCGTTGGACATTTACTTGACGCAAGCGGTGTTTGGATTGATGCACAGAGTTTTCCCCGAGTATCCACTTACCTGGCTAGGCGACGAGATGCAGAATTCGATCTATGTGGAGTTGGACTTCACGAACGAGGCAGTTAATGCCCAAACCACAGCAAACAACTTCAAGCACATGTTGAAAGAGACGGCGTTGCGGATCCCAGAGGTTGTGTCAGCCGAAAAACGTGTTCTTGTTATGGAGTACGTGGCGGGAGCCCGTTTGGACGATTTGGAGTACATAAGGAACCACAAGATCAACCCGGGCGAGGTGTCGTCTTGTCTCTCGCACATCTTCAACAATATGATCTTCACCACCAATGTGGGGCTCCACTGTGATCCTCACGGCGGTAACTTGGCCATCCGCGCGGTCGACAAGGCCACCAGCACTAGCGGACATAACTTTGAGATTGTTCTCTACGACCACGGGTTGTACCGGTACATTCCGTTGCAGATGAAGAGAGACTACTCGCACTTCTGGTTGGCCATCCTAGACAACGACGTGCCTAAGATGAGAGAGTATGCCCGGAAATTTGCCGGAATCGATGGAGACCGCAAGTTCAGGATTTTTGCGGCTGCCATAACCGGACGTGATCCGGAGATTGCAATGACCAATATCACAAAAGCTAGAGACGATGCAGAAATGTCGCACATCCAGAGCCAGCTCCACTCCGAGCAAGGCGTTCTCGAGGACTTGATGGAGATCTTAAGCACCATGCCTCGCATTGTGTTGTTGATCTTGAAGACCAACGACTTGACGAGAAACTTGGACGAGGCGTTGGAAAACCCTTTGGGTCCCGAGAGAACCTTCTTGATCTTGGCCAACTACTGTGCGCAGACTGTCTACGAGGAGTCGCTCGAGAACAACTCCAAAGCGTACCGCAGATACTCGTTCCAGTGGTTTAGCCACAACTTGATGAGCTGGTTGTCGTACCAAAAGAGAAGAAGCTCGCTCTTCTTGTACGACGTCTACATGTTTTTTCTGCGGCGTCAAAACCTCATTCTGTAAATATTCAATGCTAATTGCTGCTCTGTCTGATCTTGTCCAATAGGTTCGAGATCTTGGGGCCCATCACCGGCTGTCCCGACTTGGTTCTCTGCGCCAACCTCTCCTTCTGCTTATCTCTTTGCCTATTCTTTTGTTCTATCATCTGACGTCTCTCCTGAACCCTCTCAAGCTTTTCTTCTCTCTGCTGCTCCTTCCGCTGTTTCGCAAGTTTGGCTCTTTCAGCATAGTTGATTGGCTTCCGCTTTGATGGTGGAGGTGGTGGAGGTGGCGCCTGTTGTGGGGGTAGGGCCGTTCTTGACTTGGCCCTGGGTGCGTTTTTTTCGTCGCTGCTGTCTTCGTTGTTGCTTTCCGACTGGTTGCCGAGTTCCTGGACTGGTTCCTCTGATCCTTTGTCTTCCTCAATGAGCTTGAAGTAGTTTTTTCTCAATCTTGCTCGGTGCACCAACGACCGTTTGATCTCCTGTGACTTGAATTCTCGAAGATCCTTGTGGAACTTCTTGCCTTTGAAAGGCTTGCGTTTTTCGTAAGATCCGGCCATGATGAAGATGTAGTATGGTCATCGCACTATGTGGAGGAAGATGAGGTGCGGCGAGACGATAAGAGAGCTGATTTTGTAGAAAGAGGGCTTGGCAATTGTAGAGTTTGCTGTTGAGTCTTATGATTTATTTCTGTCATTTTCTTTCTGTGTTTAATTTCTGTTTTGCTTTTCATATTTTTTTTTATGTTTTCGTTTTTCCTCCAATCCTCCCGATCTTTTTCTATTCGTAAGTGGTGACCGCGGTCCGTAATATTACAAACTAATAAATCAACACGAATAAATTCACAACATCACGGAAAATCCTTCAAATTGGCAACTTTCATTCACCAGCACTCAGAGAATCTACTCAATTACCAATTTCTCTCACAACCTCCCCCAACTTCAGAAATCACAACTATAGTTCCAAAGCTTCTTCCCCTCGTTAACATCCGTGCACCGGTGGTAATACACTCAACTATACATTTTCCCATAAACCACATGTCTTCCAGTAAGTATGTGGTTTTGCCGCAAGAGGCACATACAGCGCGCCCGGAGGGCCCGCCAGATGACGAGCACCACGAAATCGAGCTCGACGACCTAAATTCGTTAGACTACGAGCTTTCCGAGGACATCGAACATAACCAATCGGAAATAGACGAAAACGCCGGCACTTCTTCAATGAGAATGGCGTTCATGAACATGGCAAACTCTATCTTGGGTGCAGGCATCATTGGGCAGCCGTTTGCCTTCAGAAACAGCGGGCTTGTTGGAGGCGTGGTGGTGATGGTGATCTTGACCATTCTTATTGATTGGACGCTACGCTTGATAGTGGTTAACGCCCAAATGGCCCAGACAAAGTCGTATCAGGATACTGTGAACTTCTGCTACGGACGGTGGGGCAGGATTCTTCTTTTGGCGACCATCAGCTCTTTTGCGTATGGAGGATGTATGGCATTCTGCGTGATTATCGGCGACACCATTCCTCATGTTTTAAAGCTGGTGATCCCTGCGTCCATCACAGACCCCAGCACATCTGTCATTGGTTGGCTCTTTGAGCGAAACGTCATCATCTGCATTTTCACCGCATGCATTTCCTATCCGCTTTCTCTCAACAGAGACATATCGAAGTTGGCCAAGGCGTCTGGCTTTGCATTGGTGGGAATGCTCATAATCGTCATTGTGACCGTGGTACGAGGTCCATTCGCTGACTCTTCGTTGAAAGCTCCACTCACCAAGGCGCAATGGACCGTGAATGTGAACATTTTTCAGGGAATCAGTGTGATATCGTTTGCTTTGGTGTGCCATCACAACACGATCTTCATCTATAACTCTCTAAAGAACGCCACGGTGGCCAAGTTCGCCAAGTTGACCCATTGGGCGTGCGGTGTCTCCATGTGTTTTTGTCTACTAATGGGAATTAGTGGCCTTCTCAATTTTGGAGCAAACACAAAGGGAAATATCTTGAACAACTTCAAAAGCAACGACTTTTGGGCTAACGTGGCGCGCTTCTGCTTTGGCTTGAACATGTTGACAACCTTCCCGTTGGAGATTTTTGTGGTGAGAGATGTGTTGAAGGACATAGTTCTCATTGCTGAGGATGGAGGCAGCACTGCTCACTTGGAGCTCTCTAGCCGCCAGCATTTCATCATCACCACCGTTCTAGTGTTTTCTTCCATGTCTGTTTCCTTGTTCACATGCAACTTGGGTATGATTTTGGAGCTTATTGGTGCAACCTCTGCCTCATTGATGGCCTATATTATTCCGCCTCTTTGCTACTTGAAGCTAAATTTTGACAAGATCGACTACAGAAAAGCAACTTCAAGCGAAAAGAGGGACTTCATTCTTAAAAAGGCGATCCCTAGTATCTTGTGTACGTTGTTCGGGTTTGCCGTGATGTTCATCAGCTCTTACAAAACTATCGTCACCAGCATCAACAGTGATGACGGCGATTCGCATTGTGTGATCGATTGATCACATTCAACTCTCATGCATTTATTCTTCATCTTCGTCATTGACAATAAATCGTCTTTTCCGGCTTGCTCCTTCTGCGTCCGCAGCTCTCTTTTTGGTAGCATCCGCCTCGTGGTCTGAAGCTCCGGATGCTGGTGTTTCGTTCTGCGAAAATATATTGAGACTTTCGTCGTCATCCAGATCGTCCACGAAAAGAGACGCTTTGTTGATAGCTTCTTTCACCTGACTGTTGGACGTAGCACCAACTATCTTCTGCCACGATTCCTTGAACACCTTTAACAGCTCCTTATTAACAATTCCTCCAGTAGTAGAGATAAGTTGACGAAGCTGTTCCTCTCGAGCAAAAAATGCTTGTGTCTGCTCGCTGTCCGAATCGTCGTCTGAGTCATTCACCATTTCGGACGACTTGGACTTTATCACTTCCTCATCCTCTGAATCAATACTGAGGATAGCATGTTGTCTGCTCCGGCGAGACCTGGTACTTTTCTTTGGTTCTTCATCGTCGAATTCAAGCGCATTTTCCACAATCGGCCGTCTTCTAGAACGTTGACGCTTCTGTAGAAGGGAATCGTCATCGAATTCATCATCATCAGAATTTTCCATCGCCGGGTGCACGAAATCGTCATCGGCATAAAATTGAGCAGCAATCTTTTCATCGTACTCCTTTCTCTTGGCGAGGCCGATAACCTTGTGAAGCTGAGATTCACTAAGGTCAAGTCCGACAACCATTTCTTGATCAATGGCAGTCCCCGCACGAAGATTGGCCAAGGATACAATTCCGAAGTCCATCTGTTCCTTGGTGAAAATCTCAAGTCTGATTTGATCAAGGAATGGCTCAATATCTCCCACACCTTGCTCATGCAATTCCAACCACTTTTCAATCAACTCTTTTCTTTCAATCAACTGTGCAGCCTCCACAGATGGTCTAAGGATGGTCTCATCATTCTGCAAAAAGGGAGCATCGAAATCTAGGACTTCAATCAATAATCTCAAATGTGAATCGTTGATCAATAATCTTCTATTGGCAAGATTGAGTCTCAACATCACTTGAGAGATTCCTTCACTCTTCAACTTGGCCAACCGTTCAAGTTCTCCGAGCAAGAATTTGACAAACTTTAAAATATTCTTCTTCTTGAATATGTGGTATATCAAAATACCTATCTTTTCGTCCACGCTCTTTGTTTCATCAGCAAATTGAAGTTGAGTTGCAGCTCTCGGTTGAGGCGAGTCATCAGCAAAATAACTTGATTTCGGCAAACCGGCAGCTCTGGGCTCACTTTTCGATCCGCTTGGAGTGGCCTCAAGATCACCTGTGCTCAAAAAACTCTTGACTTCAATATTTTCGAATCTTGGGAAGAGAAGCTCCACGGCAACGGGGAATCTTTCGAATGCAGTTTTGAACTTTTTCATGAAGTAGACAATGAACTCTTCTACGTGGCCACGAATACTCGATCCTTTGGGTAAAAACTTGCGTAACTTGTGGATCAAGTTCATAAAGTCAAGCCTGAATAATGCAGCATAGTCCTTTCTTACAACGAAGAGACGATGGAAGAAAGAGATACCTCGCTTGATTTCCTCATGGGACAAGTCTTCGAATCTGGACAAGAATTCCAAGTGAGTGGTGACGATGTCCGAATGGAAAAACTTCACTTCAGTTTGTTTGAAGTCCAACTTACGCTCCTGAGTGATGTAACGCATTTGCTCTTCATCATCTTCCTCATCAGATCCTCTGTCAATCAAATCCCAGTGCTGGCGGTCCATATCGTTATTCAAACTTCCACGGTTATTGAGTTTACTCATCTTTCGTCTAGTTTTGATGTAAAGCTTGACGTCTTCATTTGCCAATGCTTCGAAACATTTGAGAAGCACATGAACGACGGACACCGATACCGAAAGGTATTCCGGAGAATGCTTGGCTGCGGTCTTAGGGATATTCACCATGACATCCAAGAACTGCTTTTGAGAAAACAACTTCCTGATGATCCCCTCAGCTAACTCTCTATCCTCATTGACGTCTTCTTCACTTGCAAGGTCGATTTCTCTCTGAGTTTTCTCTTTCATGAAAACAGAATTAGAGATCAAAAGCATTTCTCTGAGACAAAGCAAGGCCACATGAAGAGAGTCATAGTCCTTTGCCTCGAACGAGGAGCGACAATATGAAATAAGAAGAATGAAATTGACTTCACTCAATGCAGCTCCAATAGACCCATAATCCAAGCCATCCTGTCCTTCCTGTGGCTTCCGCTTAATGCTTTGGAAGTAATCCAACCGTGCACGCTTGAAACGGAAAAACCACGTAATAGCCATAAAAAAACTTGCAAGCTCATGGCCATCTATGACGTCCAACATTCCTCTGCGGCCAAGATCTGCATCGTTCGTCAAATTGGTCAAATGATGGCTCACAAACTTGAGCACATTGTTGAAGCATCCACTGATCAATAACAGATTCACGAAATTTGAAAGGATATCTGCTGAGCCCCGATTAAGATACGTGATGGCCAGCTTCACGTAGTCGTTGGAGTCGTACTTGAAAGCCGATGACTTGTGCCACTGTTTCGTACGATCCATTTTGTCTAGCGTATCGTAGGTGCTGACAAGTGCCTCCTGCCCTGATACTGTGTAGTAGGAAGCGTTGTCTGGATTTTGGATCGATAGTAACGTTCCAAATCTTCCATGGCGGGTCGAAACAGTATTATTCTGGTGCTTTTTCCGTCTGCCTTCTTCCGACAAGAGATCCTGCAACTGCATGCCAACTGCCGTCGATGCCGGTGGGACGGTGGTAGAGGTATCCGGCACCGTAGGTTGGGTTGCAAAAAACGTGGAAACAGGGACAGTTCTTGTTAGGAGAGAGAGACATTCCATCGCCAACAAACCAAAAGATTCATCAGTCAAGTCCGACAGGAGCGAGTGGGAGACTGATATGATGAACAAGAGCACGTTGTTTTTGTCGAAAGCAGTAAGTACCGCATTGAGTCCGATATCTTCCGGGTTAATGCCATTGGGCAAGTCCGAAGAGTTGGTAATGGCTTTTGGAGACTTCGACGGCGGGAGGGGCTCGATGTAAAGAACATTTCGAATGAAAAACATAATGAGACGAAGAATATTGATGTCTCGCGGCTCCCGCTCGTCTTTGGGTAGCTGGAGAGACTCTAGACCCAAGCGAATGACGGCCTTCAAGGTTCGCCCGCCTCTGTACGATAAGATGTGGTGCTTGTAGGTCAACTGCGCACGTCTGGCATTCGTCTTGGCAGTATAGTCCTTGAACAACGTCTTCCTGTTGACATCCACGGGCCAGGTGAGGAGAACGAGTAATTCTAAGCAGGCAAGCATAATCTTCTCGGTTGTTTTTGTCTTTTTGAATCCCTTGGGAGGTTTGTCCCATTGGCACAATATAACCGTCAAATCATTGGTCACAAGCCCACATTCAGCACAGGCAAGAGCCACATCGGCCAGACCGTTACGATCATCTACGCTTCGGATCCACCTTTTAAGATCCTTCAAGCACGCCAACGCATCGTGTCCCAACTTATAAAAGCCGTCAGCCGAGGTGTGGTCGGGGCCTCCGAGGGCCGAAACAAGCACAGAAATGTGTGCACGGAGCACTTTGCTCGTGAAGGTCTCATTTACGCGTAAAGTTGAGGTGAGATTGCCCATTCGATCGATGTGGGGCGGTTCGTCGTCCTGTTGGGGCTCAATTTCCGCATTGGGAATCTCTTCATCCGAGACTATAAAGTCTTCTAGCTCGTGGTCGTCGCGGTACTCGTTGGAGTCAGACATGGCGATTGAGATGAGAGTGATACGCGTAGTGTTGAGATGCGACGACCAACATGCACTCAAGTGCTCATTATCAAAGAGTGATCGAGGAAGTCGCTACATCCTTTTTTAATTATCAGAAGAATTACTGTCGGTTAGACCAATTAGAACTAACCGCTATCTCTGCTTATCCTAATCGGGAACTTCTGTCTTTGACACTGCGGAAAGCCTAATTGTGTAACACATCTCGGGTAGCACATCAGTGACTAATCACGCTAAATAATATATAAAGACATAGTATTCCCTCTTCCTGATAGATAGAGAGAAAAATATATAGCTTATTCACTAATAAGAATACATCTACCAGACTACAAGATCCTACATCAGATATGAGTGAATTAAACGGATATGTCACTTAGTTGAATCACGTGACGTCGGTCAAAATTCCACACACTACACTCGGCCAATACACACGACGCCGTGGGTGTTAAATATCTAGGATCCTCATAGGATCTACAGTTCAATGAGAGAAAAAAGTGGGAACGTATACTGTCTTTCAGTTAGGAAAAGGCTCATAGCAATAACAGTTCCTGTACTTCTTAGTTAGCTTGTTTGTCTTACAGGCATGAACCCTCATTACATGACTTTCGCTGCTAATGTACATAAACTTCTAATACAACAGTCTGTAATAGATTGCGCGACAATCAGTGTTTTTGTTCTTTAATGTTCTGTTCACTCAGTCTAGAACCACCTCTGAATTATGTTGGGTCACTCCTGACAACTATTTAAGTGGTCCCCTTTTCGCTATATTTATAGGAATTAACGACGTTTTCTTGGTCCGAGCACACACTGTAAACTATTACACAGTCACATAGGTTGGATATACGAGCATATATCAGAGAGTAGTCTATTAGCGATAAGGCGGGGATATCCGGAAGGCTGGAGATAATACTTGATAGTAGATTAAACAATAAACAACAAGAATAGGCGAGAGGATCTAGGACCTACTCTTTTCAGCTTTCTCCGCTCGAGTATAGTTTAATATTGTACTTGAGGAAAGTCCTGAGCTATCTACGGAAGGTTTTGGTCTTCCCCGCCATCCGAATAATTTATAAATTAGGATTCTCTGTCTGACTTCTGAGTATAACAAACTAAACGAGGACAATTTCTTGTGAGTAATATAAGGCTTTCCATAACGAGAGACTTTGCACGTTATCAATCTTCACTCCCCGAACTGTAATCATTGGATTTAGCTCAACATCTACGTTGTGTGCATAAAGTGGGACAAACATGAATCTGACAATCTAAAAATGACTTTTCGGTTACCTGTGGAAATCATCCTTAACATCTTGGACCATTTTACTCAACTCGATGTGCTGTACTTTCACGACCAATTGCCCGAGAGTGATCCCCTACAACCACTTCTTGTCCAGAGATTGTACAAGAGAGTTAAGACCGGTTCCAGTGACTTCATATCTGATGAAAGTTGCTGCATTGTGGGAAATGAGAGCTTGTGGATAGTGGTCAAAAGGAACTTGCCCATTGAACGCTTAGATCTTGATGGATGTAGTCAATGGTCTCTAGCAGATGTTGCTGACCATAGCGACTACGTCTCAAGGATTCCTAGTTTGAGCTACTCGGGATCCGGAGCGATATTTTCTGCGCTTGCTTCCGACTGCTCGATGGCTAATTTGGTTGCGTTGGAAATTACAGATGCAAGATCGTCTGTGGAGCCGCGTGTCTTTACCTTTGCAGAAACGGCCCTTAGTGTGTATTACAAGAGAGTGATTGATTGCCCCCCCTCTTTGAAGTCTTTGAAGGTGGATTATCACGGATCATATCGTGGCTACCTTCTATTCGCATGCGAAGAATTGACATACATCAGCAGGGAAGGAGAAACGTTGTTGAGGACTCTTGCACCGGCACTCAAAGTGTTGAAGGTCAGAAAGTACGAATTTGACATCGAGAATTACCAGATTCCCGAGGGATTGATTGAGTTGAAGGTCAATTACTTTAGGTCACACTTCAAGGATTTGGTAGACTTCATGGGTTTGTTTCACTTCATGGAATCGGCATTGTGGACACGAAACAACAATCGATCGAAGAGATTGAAATTGGACTGCGGCCTGACATTTCTTCCAAGAAGATTTGATATTCCTAGCAATCTTGAAAGTCTCAATGTGAATTCATATTTGTGTGATCCAGTGATATCGATCGCGATCCCAAAGAATTTGAAAAAGCTTTCATTGCCTGAGTACAACATAATTAATGAAGACGTGGCAAAGTTTCCAGCATCATTGGAACATCTAGATATCACATGTGGTAATATTGATTTCTTTTTGTTACCTCAAGGTTTGAAGGTCTTGAAGATATCATTGGGATATCTAGATCTCTCAATTGGTGATACTGATCTCGCTTTGTTACCTCGAGGTTTGAAGGTCTTGAAGATCAAGACTAAGCATGATTTCAGCCAGTTTCCTCCTAATTTGGAATGCCTTGAATATGAAACGTTTTCGTTAGGCGCTCCACATTTACATTTCCAATTTCCCTCCACGTTACGTGACCTACTGCTTGTTAGCCACCGCTGTTGCACATTCGATATGAATCTCAACCTT
>JAKUAG010000033.1:0-43116 GCA_030562885.1 Sungouiella inulinophila
TGGGGAGAAAAGCTTCACTTAATTGGGAAGGGCATCGGCAGTTGCTACAAGATCGGAAAAACTTCATTTGTCACGATAGTGTTACTTCACATGCCAATCACTTAGTTTTACGCCGCTTCCCTTCAGCATTGACATATCGTAAATTTTGTAATTGTTGAGGTAGTCTTTGAGTTGCACCGTACGTGACCGCAGTTCGTCATTTTGCATTTTCCGGACTAAACTATTAACGAACTACCTAACGGTTAATGGATTTGCTTGCATTCAATCTCCGGCTTTTGAAAATCGTATGATTTGACTTTCGAGAAAAATGAAAGAAATCCGTGTTGAAGCCAACGTTGGTAAAGAATTGGGTGATGCGAGTCGGACACGAGTCTGAAACGGAACAATTCATGAGCAGGAAAATATGGCCATTCCGATAAAATGCTTGTGACATGTTATGAGGGGGAAGGAAGGAGTCATTGGTTCTGCTCTACAATCAGCGACAACCCCCCTTAGCATCCTCTCCAGAGACAATTTTTGTTTCGTGCTTATGTAGAGTTCGGTTTTGCATTCAAAAGTTCATAGTCAGGTGACTTAATCCTGTATGTTCATCTGATAAAGTCAAGTTTAGGGTTATTGTTTTCGCCTCAACAACAAGATGCCCATCAAATCCTTAGAATCTTTCTTGTTCGAGAGAAAACTTGTCAATACGAGCTCAATTGAAACTCTTCAGAATGCTACTGTCGGTATTGATGTAGAACACTACTTGAGCCGAATCTACACTTTCAAAAAAGAGCAATTCTTGTTCGGTGTGGGCGGGGTTCCTTCTTCTTTGGAAAATTATATTCAATCAGACTTGAATGTTTTCAAAGAATTCAACATTCGTCCATTATTTGTTTTACCTGGTTTGCATGTCAATTCAGAAGAAGGTCGTTTCACAACAAATGAGTTATCTCAATCAGAACAACATTTGGAAACGACTTGGAACAAGTTGTACTCCAAGCACTCTAGTCTGAATGGATCAAACTTTGGGTACCTAAGTGAATCTTTCCGGTTGCACGTCGATCCATTGCCCATTCGTCCAATGGTGAATGATTTGGTTAAGTACTTCATCAAGAACGGAATAGATTACTTGATAAGCCCATATGACGCTTCTTTTCAATTGTCATATCTTTTCCAGAATAATCTAATCGATTCTATTTATGGTTCTACTGATGTTCTTCTTACTAAGATAGACAAGTTTATCTTAGGCATGGAGTTTCAATCAAAGGACTTTAGATACGTCGATAAACAAAAGGTGCTTACCGAATTGAGCTTAGCAGAGAGGCAGTTCATCGATATTAGCATCATGGTCGGGTGCTCCCCGCAACCTAAAACTTTTTCAAATCTTCCGCCTTTACCTAAGCCGAACCCATTGTCGTCGTATCAACAGAGTTATTTTAGAATGGCTTTGGACATTTTTTTCCAGTATAGCTCCTTTAGTGGAGGTTCTGCTGGGGACTTTTTCGGCTATATCTCAAATTTGAATGACCCATCCTTGGTTGATTTGTATTTTCGCGGACATGCTGCAATAAAATACATGCCTGTCTTGAATATTGATGGATATGCCGCTTTATATTGCAATGAAATGCAAAAGTTGGGATTAGGAGAGGAAGTTGATTCATCTTCGCCGAATGGCCAATCTCGGTTGACGGAGGACGAGAATGAACCTCAGTCAGTGAATAAGGTTCCAACTGAGATTCACAATGTGATTTCGCAGAGGCTCCCTCCTGAGGTTTACTTATATCAATCACTAGGATTGTTACCTTTGAAATTGCTAGAGGCTATTACTTCAGGTACTTTTACAATTCGTCCACCGCTTGAGAGTGGCTTGGGTGAAGGATATAAAAAACTTATCACATCATCTCAAACTGTTGGTATCTGGGATTTTCAATTCAATTTAGTAACTCAGTTATTGGCAAGATACTACCAAGTCAAAAAGGTCGAAGTTGTGTACTGGTTCCGTGATGAAAAATTGGTTTTGAACAATCGGTTAGTTCCTCCTGTCAGCACCAGAGTCAAATCACTCACGATGCGTCTACCAAATAAGTTTAATTTGAAGCAATTTTTCAACGGATTACCAGAGAGTTTCAGCGAGGCTCCTGGATTTTCAAAACAAGACGACTATCTGGACAGCAGTATGGTCGCTACATCATTTGTTCGGGCCTTATTTTTGCACAGTCTAATCGACAGCACGACTATGGAAGTCCAGATACCCTTGAAATTACTTCAGCGTTTTGTCAATGCAAGCCCTGAAATACCTGATGAGTCTCTCCATGAAATCACATTACTTGTTTTGTTGTTAACGTCTGGGAGCTACAATTTATTTTCGATTGATAGGAGTTTTCCAAGTGTGCCGAAGAGCTTTAAGGACACTAGCTCACAGGAAGAATTATCACCCGGAGAGACTAAAATGATTTCCCTTGCATCTAGAATATTTTCTTTGCACAGGTTCAACATTCATCCTATCAACTATCAAGGTCCAATTTCAAGGAGCTTGCTCAATTTCAGGAGTCATTTGAAATTTATCCAAGAACTATTGTCTACTTCGATGGAGACTTGCCTTGTGGATATAGTTGCCCGGAATGAAGCTATCAAATTGAGGTATCAATCCAGAGATCTATGGTATGACTTAATTGATCAATTGCCTTTTTATGCGGATTTGAACAACACTTTACTAGGAGTTATTTGTGAGGTGTACTTGGAAAACTGTGTGAAGCAAGAGAAGATCACAAATTCAGTTGATGGTCTGATCAGTGCTGCGAAATCATACTTGTTGGATCATGTTTTGCAAGTCGCAAATCCGTCCTTCAATATTAACCTTAACAGTATCAACAGCGTTACCCCAGAGCAATTTTCCAATGATTTACTTTCAGGAGTCAAACTATGGGATAGTTTTGTCCTATTGACGAAGATTGCAGTTGAGATGAATGTTTTTGTAACGGAGGCCGATCTTGCTTTGGTGCTTGAAACGAACGACCTTGTTCATCGCTTCTTTAATGTTTAATGCTCTGAATAAACTGAACATTTGTCCTTTTCGATATTTCGATATATTCTTGTAGGCATGAAGTCCAAACTTTCCGAAATACCTGCATGTCTCTCAATTTTATCACCTACACTTTTAAGAGATGACAAGAATGTCACTCAAAAATAGATGTTTGAGAAGATTTTACTCTGGACTCCAGGAACCTTTCCGTATTGATTTGTCCGACCAAAACCTTCCAAGGGTTACTGGAGGCGGACCCTTTGTTGATGTACCGAAATTCGATCCGATCGAGTCTTCAGGAGCGATCATGAGTATACAATTGCCTGAGTCTGGTCACCTCAATATTCGAACTGCTTCTATTGTCGCTTTGAACGGAAAAATGAACAACCTTGAGGCGGCCGTCAATTATTTGAAGCCGGGAATGTGGTATCAGTCTGTTCGCCTGAATACACCGGTTTCACTTCTAGTATCCGGCGGAGATCACAACTACATGTTACTAGAGACCCAAAGAGATGACAAGTGGATTTTCAACTCTTTCGATAGTGTGGTTGCATGGTCGGGACAAGACTTGTCAGTTTTCCTGCCACGCAAGGTTTCTGCTTCTTCTGAATTTCATTGTGAAGGAAGTGGTACTATAATGATTCAAAGTACTCTGAAACCGTTTGAATTGAATGTCAACACTGGAGAGAATATTATTGTCAGCTCCAATGCCATTTTGGCTTCTAATGCCCGAATGGTCAAACAGGTCTGTCTCCAAGATGATCGCCGATTCAGCAAGCACTGGACTTCCTTGGCTCAGTCCATTAAAGCAACATTCTGCCATGTATACGGAAGGCTTTCGTATTATGCTTCTAATATTTATGGAAATTTACCTGCGAAGTTGCCGAACAATATGCGATTGACAAAGTGGAATGTTAGTCATACCTTGAAGTCTTCTCTATTGCTCGAAAAGATTGTTAAAACCTTGAAGTCATTCCCGCCAGCCCTAATACGAAAGGAAAATCGCCAGTATTACATGATTGAGGGCCCAGCGAAAATAATTGTTGCTGAGCAGCCGTGATGTCGCAAGTCTTAAATTCCACTAAATAGTTGAGTGCACATTCGCATAATTCTCAAAACTTCACAACTTCATTCACGAAATCGGACCCAGAAATAATGGAGATTACCACAATAACAGCACCATCAGATTGGAATTTCTTTGCACGAGGTGCCGCAAATATCCTTTTCAAATATTCTGGAAACAACAACTATTTGAAAAACAAATTATTGAGACTAAGATTGAAAAAGGAGGAGAGTGAATACATTTCAACCTGCCAATTGTATGATTTTATTGAATTGAAATGCAAGCCCCTTTTTCCAAACCAGATCATTGATGTGCATTTAGTTGTTTTAACATCCAAATTTGTTTCTGCTTTGGACTCTCATGATCATGAGTTAATGTTGTCGGAACAATATGGTCTTTTGATTCCCAACATTCTTTGTGGTTATTATGAAAAACAAACATTGTCAAAGTATTGCAGTCTCTATGTTGGCACTTCCCAGACTGAAAAGAATTCGTGCATTGTTGACACTGTGATATTAGAATTGAAGCCAAAATGGCTATACGAGAACTCGTCTAACTACTGTAGGACGTGTCTGCTAAATCAAGCTAAAGGATATGAGCGACACTTTTGCCCTTTGGATTTCCTTTATCCTGAGACAATTGACGACGGACTTAGGGATCTTATGTCAAGGATACCAGCTGTGACCAGGTGTCAAATTGAAGATGAAAATGAGATACCCTTTTCTAGTTTAATGAGGGTCTTTGTCACGCAACATGGTAACGCGTTTCAGAAGCTCAAGAAATATCAGGAGGTTGAGAGCGAAAGTGATTTTATTGTGAATGTGAAATCTCAAGACGATGTGCTGGAGAGGCTCTCCTTGATAATGACACTCCGCGATGTCGGTCTCTTTATCAAATGTGAGAAATTCGATCAATCAAATGATGTTCACAACAGTCAAATCAACAGTACCAACATTGTTTTGATTGATGGGAAGAAGTTTCTTCTCACTTCGAACATTTATGACCTTGATTTAAAGTCCAATCTGAAGTACCGCCATTGGATTGAAGTCGAAGAGAAATTGAGTGACATCTACAACTCCTGTAACCCCGAGTGGAGATTTTGTGTGAAAAAAGCCCCTTAAGTACAACTGATATATAAAGTTAAGTCTAGATCTAATTTACCACACATCCTCTTGGTACTTGTTCTGGACCTTGAGAGACCTGACAAGATCAGCGGCTTTTTCCGTCAGCAAGTTCCTCTCCTTAGATAGAATGTTCACGAATGTTGCTTGAACATCACGTGCCATTCTAGAAGCGTCTCCACAAACATAAATGAAGGCACCCTCCTCCAAAAGGGCATTAATTTCCGAAGACTTAGCGGCGATTTTATCCTGAACGTATACCTTCTTGGCTTTATCCTCTCTGGAAAAGGCGACATCCATTTCAAACCTATTACCAAGCTTCCGAGCATATTCGGGCCATTCATTCTTGTAGAGATAATCCTCATCTCTATTTCTGCATCCGTAGAAAAGTTTGATCTTTCCGATCTTGGTATTCTCGGAATTTTGCAAAAGTGCAACTCTGTCACGTATGAAGGCTCTCATAGGTGCAATACCCGTACCAGGGCCAACCAAAATTACAGGCGTTGAAGGATTCGATGGCAACTTGAATGTCGACCTTCTGACATGAACAGGAAGCTTATACTTGTTGAACTTTCCCTTCGGGCCTTCCAAATTATAAGTGGCAAACGTCTTTTCATTCGATTTGTTCTGCCGAGCCTCAATGAACTTCAACAAGTTGGTAGCAACTCCAGTTACGGTGTGCCCAGCATGTTCTTCGGCTTCCACTACAGCAGTTACATGAATGGAAGTCTTTTCTGCTAGGGATGAGGAAGAAATGGAGTAGTATCTTGGTTGCAAACTGGCAATGAGTTCGATCAAGAAAACAAAAGGCACAGAATCCCAAGAAACCCCATCTGAAATCTTCAAAAGCGCGTCAGCCAAGTTCAAGTAATTAGCAGAAATTTTCTCAGCAAACGCTGCTTTGTCACCCCCTAATTTCAAACATTCGTCTTTGGCTTCCGTGGTGGGAGCGAACTGAGCAATACTTGCCAAAGTTTGTCTTGAAATAGGTCCAGAAATCTCCATATGATGTCTGATAGTTGCAACATAAGTTATTGGCGTTGGAAATGGAAGGTGCATTGTCGAATCCAATTTCTTCAAGGAAAATACTTCGTCTGCATTCAGCTCGAGACCAAAACACTCCAAAAACCGATCCACGTTTTCATCTGAGTTAGATGGCCATATAGCAAGATGGTCACCGGTGGAATATCTCAAGTTGCACTCGGAAATATCAAACTCAGCGTGGACGCAAGACCGATTTTTTGAGTTGAACAACTCTCTGCTATTAGAAATTTTTGCCAAATAAGGATGTGTGTGGTCAAAGGGACCTTTAGTTAGGTCACCTTCCATACTGATGTAAGCCTTATTTGGTTCACCCCCAGAGACTTGATTGTCACTAGCAGACAATTCATGCTCTTCGATCAACTCAAAAGATGGCTCGTAGACCAGTTCGTGCTCTTCAAAATTCAAGTTATTCTTCAAAGAATCGAAGCATGTCTCTTTCCACGACAAGAAATCTTCATCCATACTTCCAACTCCATCATCACCTTGTCCATAAGGTGCAAAACGCTCGGCACCTAGCTCCTCAAGTTTGTCGTTTAATTTTTTACCCATTGCATTGTAGAATTCGTAGGTGGAATTGCCCAAACCGAAAACGGTATACTTTATACTGGCCATCTGATCAGCATCATTATCTAACCAGTTGAAAAATTCGACCGCATTATCAGTTGGCTCACCCTCTCCATAAGTTGCAATCATGAAAAAAAGAAGCGCCTCTGGATTCAAATCTTGCAAGGTGTCATAATCATAGTCCGCCAAATCAGCAATCAAAACAGACAAACCGAATTTCGCATGCAAATCTCTCCCGAATTTGTTAGCGTAATCCTCTGCTGTTCCTGTTTGTGATCCGAAAAACACAACAGCATTCTTCTTATTCTTGTTCAATGTTTTAGCAAGGTCCCGATCATTAACCTCTCCTCCAGCTGCCACGAACCCAGCAGAAGCAGCGCTGCTTTGTCCGAAGTAGTCCTTACCAAAGTAGAATGCTACTGCAAGAGCCAAGATCGTGATGATTGAGATGTCCAATGTATCTAAAACCATTTTCTATTCAGAGTAGTAAATTAAAACCAGAAGTGCGAACAGGCGTTGTTATATGGTGCGACCTCCAGGAATCCCGCTTTTGGGAAGGAATCGTGTTTTCCGCTCGGTTTCGCTTACGAGACAGGACAGCTTAGCTTTCCGTTCCTTGGTTTTCCAACAGAAATATCTAAGAGGGGGCTGGGACATAGCGTGTTATTGGGATGATTTCGACTAGAATGGGATACCGGCTCGATATTACTTGTCAAAGCATCCCGAGGAACATATCATGATATCCTCAGATGATCAAGATCTCACATGGCCGCCCCGCGCTTGCATGTGCGCATCTCGTCATTGGGACATGATTTAAATTCCGTTCTTCATTACCTAAAATTTCGCTCTTATGACAGCTAAATCATGATTATAGAATTTTATTCATCGTACCACCTATCATGTTATTCCCTTGTGAGTGCTTCGGGAAATGTCGCATCCGGGAAGCATCGCTGAACACTTGCAAGACATTTCAATTGCATTTCTTCTTGGTCAAACAAATTTTTCAAGAACATCAATATGGAATTGGGTTCTATTTCCCTTAATGTAGCCTTTCCCAAGCAAAAATCGACTTGGGAATTTCGTTTTCCCGCCCCAGCAATTATTTTCGCAATGTATTCCCTCCTCACTAATTCCGAAAGAATATCCTGAGTACTCTTATTTAGGTTAGCCACAACTGAACTCACTTTCTCAGAAAGCCCGAATTCATTCAACGCATCAGATAAGTCAGATTCTCTCATCCTATTCTCATTAATAACAATCAAAGATACAATCAACATGATAACTCCTCCCAATATTGTTTCGGGGGTGTTCACAATAATCTCGTGTCTTTTATGGCTGGCGAAAAGATGGAACGAACCATTGAGATCGCCGTTTGATTGTCTAACCCCGATGTCTTCTTCTCCCTTTAAAAGTTGATCCAAAACATTCCTGGATGACAATTGAAGATAGCTCTTGACCACGATCTCGTTCCCCGACAATGATATCGTGATTCCGAATAGCCTCTCACATTCCCCTTTAAGAACATTAATCCAGGGGATTATATTACCTTTCAAATTGTGTCGATGAAGGATTGGCGATAAATGGTCCTTACGAATTTTCTGATTACGCGCGTACCTTGTTAGAACCAATCGAAGTAGATTCAGATGAACACTTATATCAGCAGCAAGCCCACTACTAGACTGTTCTCCTGGTGAGACCTGCTCTTCCTGATAATCGTCATCATCGAGCACCAGATGTGATCGTTTGGGCATTCTTAACCTTACTAACGTATTTCGCGCTTTTAGTATCGGTGGGTTGAATGGTAAATCCTGTACTTGCCAGAGACGTCCAAGTAATCTCGATCTGGTGCCTTAGCATGGCAGAAAAATTTCAAATAAGCGAGTTCATGGGGACAACAATGCCGATCTGCTTTGATTGTTTGATAGGTGGAGTGAATGATTGATTGATTGTTTGAGGTGGCTATCCTATTTCTGAGATCACCCATAGAGGAAATTCTTTCACAGCCAAACACACATGATACTGCAAAAATTGAATGCTACGTGCTCCTAGTCGTCGTTCCAAAATTCAATGTGATTTTTGGGCTCAGATCCTAACCTGAACTGTCAACTAGTGATGGTTGGATGAATCTTTGCAAGTCAACAAACAAATTGAATACAGGACAACCTTTACCAAAGGTGAAGTAACATCCTTTGAAACACCTAGGCGATATGACAGAATACGACATCCATTTCCAAATCAAACAAACTAAAAGTGCGTTCGACTTGGATAGTGATAGTGCTACACCGGATCTCCGAAATCTCCATTATGACTGTCTGACCGATCACCTAAACTGTCCAATATGCCAGCAACCATTCTTGCAACCAATGACAACTTTATGTGGACATACATTCTGTAAAGAATGCATAATGGAATGCCTTAATATTGGATCAACACTGGAGCTTCCCTCCAAGAAGGGGTTTTGTCCCCTTGATCGAATGCCTATCGACTCGATGGACGTACATGACCTCTTTCCAACGCCATTACTAATTACAAACATGGTCGACGATTTGATCGTATATTGCTTAAATAATGAACGGGGATGCCCATGGAAGGGCCATCGATGGGAGATAGAGGGCCACGTGAAGAATATTTGCGGTTATACCGGCGTCCGTTGCAATGGAATAAGAAATAATGTGTCCAGTAATTCATCGGTTGCAATCCAAGATGGAAACGAGGAATTAACAGACCCAAGAGAATTCCAGAAGTGCAATCTCCTAGCTGAACGAAGGTTCACCGAGAAGTATGATGAGTGTGTACATCTATTCTATGAGTGTCAGTTTTGTGGAACTGATATTACGAGAGTTACTGAAGACGAGCATTTGCTAGAAGAATGTGCTCACAACTACACTACGTGTAATCTATGCAACAGTGACATGATACCATTCAAATGCCTTCAAAAACATGAGGAAAACTGCAAGAAATCAGGAAGACAATTTTGTCCTGCTCATGAAATAGGTTGTGGGTGGACTGGATGCAATGAGCTCGCTTTGGAAATCCATTTACAGAAAGATAACTGTGTATTCAATCTGTTGTTGCCATTCTTAAAGAGCACCGAGGCTCGGATACTCGAAGTCGAATCTGAAAACAAATACCTACACAAGCAAATCCAGCATATCTTGGGCAATATCGTTCAAGGCAGAGTTACGAACTTAGGGTATAGCGAGTCGCTAGAAGAAATCGGAACGTTAACAAACGACATAGCGAGGTTACAAGATCAGACTCGCTTGCTCCACTTAGATTCTGAGATTGAGAGGTTGCGATCAGAAATAGACGAAAAAATCAATCCATTCATGGAGCGAAATGCGACGAACATCTCAGAACAGCAAAATATTTTGAATGGCTTAGTGAATGATAATTATATCATGAAGGATGAAATTAATTTGCAAAGGTCGTTGATCAACAGTCTCAGAAAGCAGGTTCAATTTTACTCCTTTCGCAATAGACAGCAAACATTTTCAGGCATGAACACTCTGATAATCGAGACAGATGAGGTATCATCGCCCTCCAGATCAAGTTCAGAAGAACGAATCAATTTGAAACTATAGAGGGGGATACAAAAATACAGTTTAATTACCACAAGGGGTCAACAGAATCCCATCGTTGTCTTTTGCGCCTGTTCCAATAACTGGAGTCACCTGCCTTGTAAACCCATTCTCCTGAATCTGGCTGGGCGGGATCCCCGCCAACATGTTCGAAGAACAATGGGACGTGCGATTGATTGGAATCTTCCAACTGTTTTCTTCGACTTCTTTGATCCTCCTCAAGTTTCTGTTTGAGCCTTTCAGCTTCTTCAACATCCCCAATTTCATAAGCATGTAAATCAGGTCTCAAGCGTGAATCATTTGGCGGTAAGTTTCCATCTTCAATCGACGTTAATTTGTTCAAGCTTCCTGCAAATTCAGTGAATCCAAATTTCTTTTCACATTCAGGAAGTAAACTTCCTGCTGTCCAAATTGTTTTCTCTGTCGTTGTAGTCTTCAACGTCATGGATTCCGTCCAATTTCCGGACACTGTGTAAGGCAACGCCTGCTTCTTCCCATCAAAGGCCCTAATTCTCAAATCTTCAGATCTACCACTAAACATCCCACCTTTTGAGAATTCAACTACAGCCCTTTGACCAGAACTTGACTTAAC
The DNA here is from genome assembly GCA_030562885.1 of Sungouiella inulinophila. Classification (NCBI taxonomy): domain Eukaryota; kingdom Fungi; phylum Ascomycota; class Pichiomycetes; order Serinales; family Metschnikowiaceae; genus Sungouiella; species Sungouiella inulinophila. Next base: position 10,970 of record JAKUAG010000033.1, read on the forward strand.
GGTAATTGTGTCTGAAGGTTCAGTGTACTTCTCGCCTGCAATAATGTTTTTTAAGACACAAGTTGGCTGGGACCAAGTAAAGACTTCTCCAGTCGCCCGTATTGTCAACTTGACAACTCCCTTAGTGAAAATTTCTGAAGTTTTTCCCCAAAACTTTTGAGAAGGTGCGGGGCTAAAAGACAAGGTCCAGTCTTTTGACTCAGCGTACAAAGCAAAAACTGGAGGTCTGTGTGATACCTTTTCACAAAGAAGCCGGAATCCCTTATCTTCCCTAACAAGCTCGAAAGTTTCACCAAGCAATGGGTTGAAAGGCTTGCGGGAACTTCGAATTTTCTTTCTCACGGATGAAAGGTTACTGGCTGCAAAAGCGGCGATTCTCAAAATCAACTCTCCAGAATCCTCCGGGTACTTCCCTTTTAGTGCATTATCAATCAAATCGGAGTACTCCAATAACTCAGCATACCTTTGCAATATGGTAATTGGTTCGTTCATATCGACAGGCATTGACAATGATGAAAGGTCTTTACCAACATTCTTGCGGACGAATGAAAGAAGGCTCGGTGGAACATGATCAGACACAGGTATATCACAGTCTCTTTCTATGGGTTCTATTGGTAACGGGAATAATGTCGAATCAGCATTGTCTTCACCCATTTCGAGTTTAGACTCATGGAGGGACGCTGACGGTGCAGGCAACTCCTCAGAATCAGCGTCACTTTCAGATGACGAGGTTTCAGAGCCTTCTTCATCCTCCTCTTCTTCCTCATCCGATTTCTTATCTGTCATTGTGTCGACAAGCACGACACCGACGTCATCAATATTGTCTTGGGCATCGTAAAACTCATTGTTAGACATGACAGAGGAAATATCATAGCTGTTGTCGCGCTTTTCTATAATGCTTCTGACTTGTTCAGTCACGTTTCTCACCTTGTCCTCAAATTGTTCCTTCGTCGTCACCTTGCTGTCACTGAGCAAAGCAACCAAGCCATCATAAACTGCTTCCAAAGCATCCCTGTGATCCGTTTCAGAATGAGTTATATTCTTAGACTCCTTCTCAGTCTCAGAATCAGTACCATTTGGCTGGTTCCTCTTGACAGCGTTGAACGCGTTTACCCATGACTCAAAATCCTTGTTGTTGAGAGTCTTAAGATCCCAAACTTCCATGCCCGAATCAATGAATATTTCTCTAGTCTTGGAATTGGCACTAATAATCGAATGAATAATGGGCATTTGGCCTCGCAACTTGTTGTCGTTTGTTTTGAAATATGACAATGTTCCGTACTTGAAGTTGAGGATAAAAAAACGCTTTACGAAGCCCTGAAGCTTCTTTCTTCTCTTTTTTAGCAAAATACTCTGCATTAATTCACCATTTTTTGGACGCATAATATTCTTCGATGTCTCTTCACCACTACTATGAACCGATGCAATCGCATGATTAGCGATTTTTGAATTCGGGTTCATCCTAACAGGCACTGAGTCATTTCTGCCAACAATCGATGAGCTGAAGAGCACCTTTTTGCTAATAGTCTTTGAGAAGGAGTTATCGAAGATGAATGCAAACATTCCACCGTTAGTTACTTCAAACCTACCACGTACCAATTCCCCAGATACGAGCTTGTAGTAATTCTTGACCAAAGTCAAATCCGAGTTGCTCAAGTTGGAAGAAAATGTAGACGATCTCGATTTTGTCTTGAAACCATTCAGTTCTGTTATTTTGTGTACGGAAGCGACAGAAGTTGATCTCAATCTAGATGAATGGGGAAAACCCGGCTCCTGGAACACATCGGAATCGTTGTTGACATCAGCAGAAGATATTCTCGATGTAGATTCTGGCTGGGCAATATCACTCAAGTCTGCCGTTTCGACGCTCAGTTGATCATTCCTGCGGTAAATCCCAAAAATTATGGACTTCTTCAAAGGTTTAACTTGCCAAACAATCGAACAGTTGTCTGGAGCATGTACCCACTTCACCAAGAAATCCTTGGAGTGAATTTCTAGCGTTTCCATCGAAATCTACCCGCAATAATGTTCTACTAAGTTATACCAGAGGAAAGTCCGATATTTATAAGTTGCAGTCTAGCACATTCACTTTGAATTCGTTGTGTATGAATAGAACATCCTAGTATACACAACTCGTCGAGGTATTGTCGATACCTAAATCACAGTTTGAGATTCTGTAATGCAACCAAAAGCTTCTCCGGTAGACATCGCCCCTACTGAAATAACTGACACGCTGTTTCGACCATCCGAGAGCGAGCTGAGATAAAAGTTCATCGCATCTCATACCACGTTTTCATATGCTTACTGTTATTGTTAAGCGCGGGAAGCGGGGCTCTTGTTGCTTTTTGCCTAAAATGCACTCACGATTGTGAAGGAAAACTGGGCCGAAAAAAAAACAACCTTCGCTCATAAGATTCCTTTATTGGGATTGGCAACCGTCTTTTTCAAGAGCAACGAAAGATGAAGTAATTCTTCTTTTTTTTTTTTGAAAAATCTCAAAAAAGAAAAAAAATGATCACGCCCAGGCTCGAACTGGGGACCTTCTGCGTGTGAAGCAGATGTCGTAACCAACTAGACCACGCGACCTTCTCTTGATTGGGGTACAGTATTGCAATGATAAGTTCTGATAGGAAAATACTATCACGTGACCACTCAGGGTCTGATCTTTCATGTTCTTCTTTGTTACCCCGCTTCCTCCACATCCATTATCCTGTGATTCTGATTAAAAAATAAGAAAAAAGACTTTTATCACATTCAAATTTTTCATGGGAATTCATTTTTTCACTTTCTACAATAGGGGGGCTTGGGAATTTAATTTCCTTTTGCTTATATCTTAGACCCAAGCAAGATTTCCGCACCGATTAGCGGATCCGCGGAAAAATGCTGTCCTTATCCGGACAGATTTAAATTCAGGGCAAATTCTATTGAAGCCACTCAGAATATCTTAACATGACGAAGGGAACAGGTTTACACACGCTTAATCTCGATCCCAGTATCGTCAAAGATGTTTCAACAGGCTCAGCTGGTCTTGTAGCTGAGCTTATCGCTGAGGATGAAGGTTTGATTACCAAGAAGACCTTGAGCTCCCACGCTTATGGTGCGGTAGACTCCAACAGCTCAAAGTCTCTGGTGATAGTTAACGAGGAGACAATCGACTCTTCGGCGATTTCGCCCGAGGAGACACAATTTGCCTTGCCTAGAGCTCAGTTAACCATGGTTATTTCCAGTCTTTACATGGCAAGCTTTTTGGCTGCACTCGACACCACCGTCGTGACCACTTTATTGACAGTAATAGCCTCCGAGTTGGACGCTGTTGAGAATATTGGTTGGATTGCTACAGCTTACTTGTTATCGTGTTCTGCATTCCAGCCTCTCTTCGGAAAGCTTTCGGATATATTCGGACGTAAGGCTTTGCTTCTTATTTGTTGTGGATTCTTTGCCGTTGGATGTTGTATTTGTGTCACGGACTCACTTCTTTGGTTAGTAGTAGGCCGTTTTGTTACTGGTATTGGTGGCTCCGGTTTGACCACCCTCGGAACCATTACAATGTCAGACTTGATCCCACTCAGAGAGAGAGGTTTGTATCAAGGGTTAGCCAATATATTTTTTGGTCTTGGTGCAGCTTCAGGAGGAATTATTGGTGGTGCTGTGGCCGATACCTTGGGCTGGAGATATGTGTTTATTCTTCAAGTTCCTCTCGCAATTATTGTTGGCATTGCTATATGGATGTTCCTCAATCTTCCTGATGGTTCACCCGGCTTGGGAGCCGAAGGATCAGAGTTTAAGGACAAATTGAAACGAGTAGACTTCTTCGGAGCTTTTTTCTTGGTGACGTCTCTCATGATCATTCTAACTGCAGCATCACTTGGTGGCAAGCAACTTGCGTACTCATCGAAGACCTTCATATTTCTCGTGATCACATCCATACTGCTTCTTATTGGCTTTGCTTACGTGGAAGCTTTCATTTCCAAAGAGCCGATTATTCCAATGAACATAATAGTTGAAAGGACAGTTTTGGCTTCTTCATTGGCTAATTGGTTCTATACTATGGGTACTTTCGTTAATCTTTTTTATGTTCCATTGTTTTTCCAAATTGTTATAGGAATGTCAGCAACTGACAGTGGCTTGCGTCTCGTTCCTAACTTCTTTGCTGTATCACTTGGTTCCGTTGGTGCTGGGTTGTACATGCGCCACACTGGTCGGTACTACCGTTTGACTGTCGTAGTGGGAATTCTAGCACTCTTCGGTATGGCGAATATGATCAAATTGAACGCCAATTCACCAGCGATTATCCAGTTTACTGTCATGTTGCTCCCAGGGTTTGCCTACTCTTCTATTTTGACCATCACGTTACTTTCGTTGATCGCTGCTGTACCACTGAAATACCAGGCTTGCACTACGTCCATCCAGTACACATTCAGAGCCACTGGTTCGACTTTAGGTGTATCAATTGCCAGTGCCATATTTCAGGCAGTTACGAGATCGAGTTTAAGTGAAAGATTGCACCAAATCATCTTAGACGACGACGAGGCAAATCTGATCATAAAAAGAGCTATGGAAAACACGAATTACGCAAAAGATGCACCGCAAGTGATAAAGGATGCAATTACAAGCTCTTACGGTCAGGGTTGCAAAAGTGCCTTTATTTTTAGTGCAATTTGCATATCTCTAGGCTACGTGTCTAGTTTGTTGATGAAAGAGCACGTATTGCACACGAGCATGAATAGAGATTAGAAATGATGCCATTTGCATTATGAGAGAATAAACAACTACCTAGACGAGCTTTGTGTTTCTGCTTCAAATGTCTTCACGTAGTAATTATGATTGACGCCTCCGAACACAAGCAAGGTTGCGTTTTGTGGTTCCGCGGCACCCTCTTCCAACGAAGTGTCTATTGTGTAGAGGTTGACATGGTGATTAGCGTTGTGAATCGCTGTTGTCTCATCACTTTGACTTGCGTTCAATGTGAATTGGGAATCATCATGGTTCATTGGAGCGGGCACAAGAGGAGAGGAAACGTACTTTTTCTTCTTGAAGAATGAGTCTGGACGGATCCTATTGATACCAATAGCATCATGCACTTTAGGAGACGCAACGAAGCCAGTTGAATTTGTTGAAGCAAGATATGGCGACAAAACTGGAGAAAGGACCTCATCATGACGAATTGCATCTTCAAATGCTTCCTCAATGACTTCTTCAATGAGTTCATTTTCCGTGGTAATGTTAATATTGATCAAGATCATAGACACCAAAATCGAAAGCACGCCGAATCCATAGAGAAGTAGATTTGAGGTTGGCGAGTCCGAGTCACCTCCTGTAACATGGAGGATAACGAAGTCAACAAAAATGGTAATTGGGATAGAAGATGTCAATGTCAACGAGGTGACTAACGGACTTGTGAGCAACATGGCTAGAACTGTAACGTAGTCAGAAACGATAGAGAACACCGCATTTATCAAGACCATTCCGAAAATCTCCCATGTTGGAGGAAGCATAAATTTCTCGACTTCCAAATAATGAACGATTGCCAACAAAGGAGTTCCCATTATGAATGTACAGACACCCACCCATCCAAATAATTGACGCTCGTTAGTTGTTTTTTTCCCAGTGCCGCACTTCATCTTCATCAAGAGTAAGTAAAATGCATAGCAGAACGCCCCCAATAAAGACAAAAGGTTTCCAAGAGCAGGATTTTTGGGTTTGTACTTGTTGCCATCATTTTCGGCAACCTGATTCTCACTAACATTGATCAAAATCACTCCAATCAAGCTTGTAGCCACGCAAACTAGTTTCTTCAAAGTGAAACGATCAACTTTTAAATAAACTCCGACAAAAAGGGTAAATATGGTAGTCGTAGAGCCCAATACAGTCTGATTCGAAGCGGAAGTGTATTGTAGGGCCAGCATTACCAAAACATTGTAAGAGTAGTAGATGACAGCTAATAACGCCGAGAGTTCTAAGATCTCCCTACCAGTCAATGGAGTTGGACCTTCTAAATCTGAATCAGGCTTTTCAAACGCATTATCATTCACCGTAGTCGAATTGGAGTCCATAATTGGTCCAAGATCAGATGCCGACAAATCCGGTGAGAACTGTGCCTCATCTTTTGCCAGGAAACGAACAAGAAAAGACAACACTTCTGGGGTTAAGTTGAGCATGAAACATGAACCTGTTAGGTATGCAAGAAACCAAGGTTTAACGAAAGCATCACCCTTCAATACCGAGTTCACGAGCTCAAGGCCTGTAATCCATGTGATAATCGCGATAACTAAGAAAATTACCCCGAGGCGAAAATTCTTTTTTTCCTGATCGTTGATAATATTAATCACATCTTGGGCATCTGTTGTAACTGTCGCCTCTATTTCTTGTGCTCTAATTCTAGGAGACGTGACCAGCTCCTGGGGGGACAAAACCTGTCCTGATAAGGCATGCCCAACAGACGAGTTGCCTGCTATCCTCCTAAGCTGACCCATTCACGAGTATGACCAACCGCCGAGATGTTATTCGGAGAGGAAGAGCAGTTTTCGGTCTTATGCCATAGATAAGATAACCTGCGAACCTCGCATCAAACAACTGAATTGGGGAACGATCGGCATATAGCATGTTTGGAATGTATAGATCGTAGACAACTATTGATTAGCGGGACAACCAGAGCCGTCAGCATGAATGTCTACTCAAGCTTGAAAGTGTGATTAAAGTGGGAATGGCCGAAATTGAAGGCATTATCGCGGCTGCGCAGTTAATCGGTCGAACTATCCGTCATTAGCAACTGAAGAAGTCTAGAAAAAATAGGAATGGCAAACGATAAGCAAATAAGGATTATTAGAAAGACAATATCGCTGACTGCAATTGTTTCAGCTACGGAAAGTTTTAGGAGACACATAGAATTGAAATGGCCAAGGAAAAAGCTCCAGGAGAAACATTCAGCCTTTACCGGAAGAAAATCCAGCAGTGGGAAAGATACCTAACATATACTTGACTTGCAACATTATCTAACTGCCTTTATGTCATATCAATAATTCCACTTGTATGTTGCTGCTAAGCGCTTGTCCAAGTGCTGCTTAGCAGTGATTGGCACCTTCTCTTTGTTCGCCCCTCTTCCTGTGATTGATCTCACACGTTCACTTGGCACTGGCTCCAACAAAGTCTCATCGTTTGGATGGCTGAAGAACACAATAGAGTAACGATCTTGACCAGTCTCCTGTACCTTTGGTGGGAACTTCACTCTGTGCACAGTAGACCTCAATAATCCTCCTGTCCAGTATGACAACTGATCGGCGATGTTGACGACTAGTGGAGCAGATTCACCTGAATGTTTTGGGCTGGCGGGGACATATGGAACAGCTTCCCACTTTTTGCTCACAGGAGACAAAATTTCCAATCCTTCTTGGTTCTCCTGTTGGAACAATAATGTCATGGAGCCATAATCAGTGTGAGCACCAGCTCTAATCACTGCTTCAGGACTCAATGATTTTTGTCCAGGGTAACGAAGAAATCTGAGAGTGGACCCAGACAGCTTGTCCGGTGCAAATCTGGAGTCAAACCATTCTTCACCAGTCACTCCGTCGACGTCCTCAATTTTTAAACCGATAGCAAGAAGCCTCAAGATTCTAATCGACAAGTCATACAATGCAACAGACATCTTTTTCACGAGTGCAATTCTGTTCTCGTCTTCATTGAACCAATCAGGTATTTCCCTAGGCTGTTCTCCGGTAACGAAGTTGAGCCTGCTGAAGTTAAAGGCTTCTTTGGGGTCCCCCTTCTTTTGAGTGGCGGGATCCAAGTTTTCGCCTCCATAGTCAGTGTAACCACTATTGGTATCATCGATGAGGTACTTCACCTTGTATTCTGCTGGCAATTCAAAGAAAGATTTTGAAATATCGAAGATAGAAGCAACTTCTTGTGCAGAAAGGCCGTGTCCCTCCACAAACAAGAAGCCTTGAGAAGTGGCAGCATCCAAAAGGTCTTCAGCAGTACTTTCATTTATCTGTGAAATATCCACAATCTTCAAAACATTATTTGCAATACTCATTGTTAATGAATTTCCTGAGTTAATGAATTCTCGCGGAGATAAATAGAGATGAGTGCGGAATTTTTCCAGTGGTGCTTATCGCATCTATTCCGACCGTTGTGCATGATTCGGCCGAATGGAATTGTAAAAGATTCCTGCAAGCTATTGATTGTATGTGCAGTTTCTATGGAGAAAAGCTCATAGTCTCGAGCTGTAATGGTTGGCATAATTCTAAACATAACGTGAGAGTGCTGAATTCCATTTCACAAAGAGTGCATGGCAACTCGGGCATCGCCCATCATTTCTTTGGTTGGTTCAAATAAATGGCTAATGATTACTTGTTTTCCTGTTTGTCAGCTCCTTGTCAAGTTAGCTATTGCCCGCGGTATCCGCGGTGTTCGCGGTATCCGCTGCTGCCTTTCTGTTCAATTGTATTCTCATTGTACGCGATTCCATATAATCCCTGCACTGAGGTATTTTTCAACGAACGCTCGCGCAGGAAACCGTAATCAATGACTTCAAGAATTGTGGTTGGGGATAATACACCAGAATTTGTAGTAAGCATTGTTCCATGCTCCATTCAGTATACTGGAGATGCGAATACCGCTACATTCTTCACACCATCCAAAAGACAAAGAACTGAAGGCGGCAACGATGTTGAGACGGCGCAGTTCAGAGGATTGAAGCTAGTTGGCGAGAAAATTGACATAGGAAATCGGAATGGCCAGATACTTACAAGCTCTGAATTTATTGTGAACGATCCATCAAATGGTACTGATGATATCATGACCGCAAAGCAATATTCTGGAATTGGCAAGTTCAGTGAACTCATTGTCTACGGTCATGATATTGCACCCCACCTGAACTGTAAGTGGAAGATGGTTGGCGAATGGGAAAAAATTGCCGAAGCCATACATTCGTGAGTATTATTGCTTATACCCGAGGCAGTTAAGAAATCTCGTGGTAATTCACTGTTTCTCTTGACAAATTTGCGCACCCTAATGGCGTCTCCAGACGTCGCAGAATGAAGCAGCCACCAGCCTGAAGGTGCTGACATCGTGCAAGCAATACCAATAGCTTGTTGCGGCCTCTTATTTTCAATTTATCACTGATAGAATCCTTTCTGATACATCGAGCTGATGGAAAATCCTTCATCATATACTCGAGCCAGTGAACTGGGAGTCATGAGGGAAGGTTGTTGGATGTTGGCGAGAAAGGTAATCACGAACAGAACGATGAGTACCACACATCCTCAAGTTTGCATCCTCAAGTTTGCATCCTCAAGTTTGCACCCTCAAGTTTGTTCATAGTTCGTCTATACTTGACAAGGAACTGCAGTCAAGCCAAATTGGCAGCAATATATGTCCGTTTACAACTGGAACATTTATAACTTCCGTGTCTGTCCAGTGGGTTGATAGGGACGTGGAAAAATCGGAGAATACATGTAGCATATACGAGTGAAAGTACAAGAATCGAATGGAGATTTTACCCATATAGGGTACCAATGGAACCAGTTGGTGAAACGCATGGACCATTGGATCCCCTTCTGATCTTTGGTAGATGCTGACGTCGCTCGAATTGTATTCTCAGTGTCACATCCCACCCAAGGTCAACTCAAGCATAAATTCCTCAATCCGCGACGAATATCCCCCACAGAATTAAGTGACTTTCACGGTAGCGTACTGCAGTAAAGTTGCACTCATATGGGATGTTGCTAGTAGAGAACGACAGGATTGATGCTAGCTTCTCACGACACACCAACCAACAAAAAGAGAAAAAGGATTGCAATGCAAAGAAAAATAAAATAGTTTAACATAGAGCCCTCGGAGAGGTATTTACGGAAGGTTGGCAATACCATCCTAAAAATGTTGGCCTAATCTTCCGTTTCTACGTTTTCCAACAGCTGGGTATTGTGGTTGAAAATGGTTTAAGATTTAACTCGAAGATAGTAAAAAAATAGAACTTCTTCGACACTGATGTTGTTGCCGTGAGATGCGTAGTGAGCACCGGTATTCATGTTCAAGATGCTTAGTGAGAACGTCTCATCAGAAGTAAACTTATCGAATTTCAGACCTACGAAGAGAGACAAATATGATAAATCAAGGTTGGTCAATGGTGGTTCTTTTATTTCCTATTTCAGTTTTCAGTAAACCTTCACATATACCCACGCTCTAGAATACAGCTTACAACTCTTTGAATGCAACCTCCTCAGGTAACTGGAATGAAACACAAAACATAGGCTTTGTGGGTGCCACTTTACGGACCAAATGGAACCTGAGATTCTTAATCGGAAGTCTGAAATTGATTTGTTCGACAATGCGCTCATAGACACGCCTGTGCAACTCCTCCATAGTTGGCTCTTCTTCGTTAGGCGAGAACTTTTCAAAACAATGAACATGAATTGTTGGGAGCTTGAAGCTTTTCTCAGCTTTCACTTTTTGTGCCACAACCGGAAACCTAGAGTACAATCCAATAAACTCATCCAAAAATGCAATGGCAGAGTCTGGCAAGTTCATGACGTAGTGGGAGATGAACTTTGGAATCTCGACATTCGTGATTTCGACTTCTTTGACCGTCGATTTCTCCGATGTTTCCGGATGCACCTTCCGGCGCTTAAGTGTTGTCCGTTTCTCAACGCTTCCCTCCGAATCCACCCATTCCTGAAGCATTTGCGGCGAGTTTCTAATGAATTCTCTTCCATCAAAGTTGAATGAACGAACGAACTTTTCTACGTTGTTCCGTGTAACGTTCCGTTGAAGATACTTGTAGGATTCTGGATTCAAGTCATTGGCTAACACGATGACATTCTTCTTACCAGCAGGGACAACGAAAGGGCCCACTCCAGCAAACACGTCGGCCACAACTTCAGTGGGCTCAAACTGCGAGATCAATCTCTCGTGTTCAGTACTCAATCGCGAGTTCCAGTAGACCGAACTAAAGTCGAACTGAAACTTACATCCACTCTCACTCTGCTCCACTATGAAGTCATCTTTGCCTGATAATACTTCCATTTTGAATGTTCTGAACTTAGCGTCAATTGTGTCCACTTTATCGACAACAGTTTCAACCTTTGAGTTCTTGTCGAGAATCACTTGCCCAATGAAGCGACCGAAAGGCTTAAATTCCTTTCTCAAATTTAGATGAGCAATATGACCAGCTTGAGCGAATCCTGTGGGTATCTCGTCCAAGAGATGTTCGGGCAAGACAGCCCTTAGGATATCGTCAGCTTTCCAGAAGGTGTAGTCCAAGTTTAGGACGTATGGCTCAACAGTGAGATTGTACTCTTTGATCTTGTCGAGTGCGTTTTGTGACAATTTCTCCTCATAGGTGTCGATACTGTCGATATCTTGTCTTAGTAAAACACCTCTGGAGTCCTTGAATGGAACAATGTGCTTGACGGTGGGCATGAGCAAAATCTCACCCTTACACGCCTTCACAAATTGGCCTAAATATTTTGGGTCTGGAAAGGAAACCACTAGGAGATCAACCTTCTTTTGAAAGAATGAGCGATCCAAATCCTTCATGTCTCTATTAATGGGAGGGCCAAATTTGTCTTGCATGATTAGTCTTCTTTCTGTTTTATTCCAAGGATGAAGTTGTCGAACAAAAGTTAGCCTTATAGCAACAGATATAGGTAATTTGGATCCGCTATGTAGCGCTCTAAGCATGCGATGTCACCACGAACTTAAAACTGAATTTCCAAGAGGAGGCCGAGTTGGCATCGCGGCACTGCATAAAGATCCCCACCATTTAAAATCCTGGTACTCGTTACATATCATTCGTTAACAATGGAGCTGGTAATCACTATTACGAAGCCTTTTCAGAAAGATGATTACATCAATGAAGATTATGAAATCGAAATGTCTGATGTGGATGATTCCATGGCACTTGAGGAGAATGAAGGTCTCCCAAGAAAAAGTCAGAAGGGTGCCATTGTAACTCCAGGAGAGCTAGTCACAGAAGACCCAACATGGATGAAGGGACATGGAACTTACTTTCTAGAGAACAAAACTTACTCCTCGGTCGCAGGAAACGTGTCTCGTGTTAACAGATTATTGAGCGTTATCCCATTAAGAGGAAGATACGAGGCCGAAACAGGTGACCATGTCGTCGGAAGAATCACAGAGGTCGGCCAGAAAAGATGGAAAGTTGACATCGGGTGCAAGCAAGATGCTATTTTGATTCTAGGGTCCGTTAACCTTCCTGGAGGAGTCTTAAGAAGAAAATCCGAGAGCGATGAGTTGCAGATGAGGAACTTTTTGAAGGAAGGTGATCTTTTAAATGCTGAAGTGCAAAGTATATTCAGCAATGGATCTGCATCCTTGCATACCAGATCATTGAAGTATGGAAAATTGAGAAACGGTTATCTCTTGAAGGTACCTTCAAGTCTAATAATCAAGCAGAAAAATCACTCTCACGATTTACCAGGAAACGTGAGTATCGTTTTGGGAGTGAACGGCTTCATTTGGATATACAAGACTCCAACCTTCAAAAGTTCGACCAAATCTAGTGACCTGACCAAAAAGGCACAGGCATCTTTTGACTCAAAAGGCTCATATAACCCTGGTCAAGGTAGTGTTTCGATTACAAGACTTGAGGAGGAGAGTTCATGGGAAATTTACAGTGACAAGAACGACCCCGATATCAGTGCTAGCACCAGAAATACCATCACCCGATACAGCAACATCATCAAAGCTTTGAGCGCATGTGAATTGGGTATCACTGAGCAGAGAATCAGGATGGGCTACGAAGCCAGTATGATGTATGCGGATGCGAGCAGTTTACTCGACAGGGAGGCACAGGAAACATTATGCCAGGATTTGATAAACACAGAAAAGATGAGGGGCACCTGATGAACTACAATGGATGAGGAAGTCTGATTACATCTAACGTGTATTCACTTTTGATGTTTGGATGCAAAGCTTGTCAAGCTCATATGAGTTTTCTCCTTGTGAAATAGCATTTGTAGTAGATGATTTGGCATAAGCCAAAAATGCAAATGCATGAAATTAAAGCGATGGAGGTTCGTGTATAGTCCTCGTAGATGGATTCATTAACATCTCTCAATTTGGATTCGTTGTCCATCAACAAATTGATTATTCCCTCGGTGCTTTTCAATTCTTCACTCACTTCATTTAGCTGAGTCTGGAGCAGATCCATCACCTTTTCGAAATCCAGCTCGCTGAAATCAAGCTTGAACTCATTGTTTTCATCGACGTTGGTGTCAGCAGGATCCTTCATCTGATTGAAGTGCTTAGCGTACTTGTTGTAGTTCGTCTGCAGCAAGCTCGTCATGTTACGGATAGCAACTTGTAACTGCACATCACGGGAATGTTTTTGGAAACTCCATGACTTGTCGAAGTAGATATTGTCGAAACAAACATAGATGTAGGACTTGCCAGAATGCACATTCATGAGATCATCATAATTATCTCTTGCTTTTTTGGGATTGACATCTTTAATGTTCAGAATCTGCTTTGGGTTGTTCAAATTGGTGAACATAAACGTTTGTTCCTCAACCATATCCTCCATAAATCGGAGGACATTATTCTCGCTGTCGAAGACTTTTAAGTTCAATTGTTGGGAAGCGATTCTGTCACCACTGTTCACGGTAACAAGAATGATATCGTCCTTGAAAGTTCGATAGCTGATGCAATTCATTAAGTTGTTTAATGACGAGTACTTTTTCTGGTCACCCGTGACCACTGGCGGAATTGTCATGCCTATTCCCAAACAGCTCGTTATCCAAAAGGAGATCACCAACCCCCATACTAATCTTGAGAGTAGCGGAGACATGGCTAAAAGTAGCGGTGAAAAGGATGAGGTGTCAGACGGTGGTATTGCTTTATTTCTTTTGGGTGTGGATGATGGATTGATATGGAAATATGTATGTGCTACCAATTTTTAAACGGTGGTAGCGAAGTAATAGAAATGCAAATATTTCCACTGGGAGAAGGAGGCTGGCTGAAATAAAGCGAATGGCAGACAGTGTAATCAGAACCTGAGAAAGTTAATGGTTTGCTGTAGGAAGTGTTTGGGTGTTTTTTTTTTTCCTGTCCTTTTTTACCCTGTAGCGCACCTCCATGTGTATAACCTTTGGGAAGGCAAAAAAAGAAGGACCACGTATGCCAGACATCGTTTGCGAGAGATCCGAGGGCTATTCTATGGATTTGGTTTTCCATATGTTAAGATGTGAAGCTTCAGAAGGACTGACGCTTTCTTTAAACACCTTGTCCATAAACCGTCATTATTCTTTAATTCTTTTATTTCTTTTTTTTTCTGCTCCAGATTGACAGTTCGATCTGCTACTGCCCACATGTACCTGAGGGCGACTTCAAGAAACCAAATCTGTTAAGCTAATTCTACCCAGTTCCTAAAGCCTGGATGTTGCGTTTTACTTCAGCCTTTTGGATGTGCTCCACAAGTCATACCAAAAATTCAGAGTTTCAAAATTTTCCACCCAAAACTGTAGGCAAATGCGATCGCAAAACAATGTTTACTACGACTACGAATCCATAACCAGAGAAAATTGGAATACAACAGGTGGACTTGATATAACTACTTGGACTCGAAGTGTTAACTGCCGCAATATTACGACATCACAGGCCCCGAAGTCACGTGATCACATGACCTGGGCCGCACATCTCCACACTCCGTCTTTCCCTCGACTACCGCAAGTCTTCTTAGAATATCGAGATCATGTCACAGCTCAGTGCATCGCTTCTCAGGCTCAAAATCCTTGATTCTCTTCGGGCTGGTGAAGAGGCTAAAGTTGACCAGCTAATCCAAGAGCTCAATTCTGTCGATTCCACAATCGATACGACCGAGTTGATCAAATTACGTGAGACCATTCTCCATTATGCTGTTCAAATTGCACCATTATCTATGATTCAACACTTGATTGAGAGCGACACATTCGAATTGGATATCAATGCGCAGGATTCTGACGGAAATACACCGTTACATCTAGCAGTTGCTGCCTCAAGATTTAACATAGTTAAATACTTGTTGACCTTACCGGGAATCAACGACACTGTTGTAAACGCCGAGAGAAAGCAGCCGGTGGAATTAGCTAAGGACGCCAACATTGCACAGCTCATGCAGTTTGAGCGGGCAAAATTTGTGGAAAAGTCAGCTACCGAATTGCGCAAGTATTTCAGTGAAAGAGACTTCGATAAGTTAGAAGATCTCTTGGTGTCTAATGCTAGAGCTTCTGAGCTTCTTGACATCAATGGCGCAGATCCTCAGACCGGAAATACAGTCTTGCATGAGTTCATCAGGAAGGAAGATTATCAAATGTGCAATTGGATTTTAAAGCACGGCGGTGATCCTTTCAAGAGGGACAAGCGTGGTAAGCTTCCGGTTGACTTAGTTTCAAGCAAGAGTGATCCAATTAGGAAGCTTCTCAAGTCGGCGACAAAGGACCAGAATATCATGGACCCTCTTGCGTCCACAAACAACGCAATTAGAACAGGAAATGCTCCCACATACAAGGGGTATTTGCGAAAGTGGACCAACTTTGCCTCAGGTTACAAGTTGAGATACTTCGTTTTAGATCAGTACGGAATGTTATCCTACTATACTAATCAGGGCGATACCAATAACGCTTGCAGAGGTTCGTTGAACCTCGGGTATGCTACGTTGCACTTAGACTCCTCCGAAAAGCTCAAGTTCGAGATAATTGGCAAGAATGGTATCAAATGGCATTTGAAGGCCAATCATCCAGTGGAGACAAATCGATGGGTATGGACGTTACAGAATGCGATCACAATTGCAAAGGATAACATCAAACGGAAAGTGAATAGGGCTCCTTCAAGAAGAAGCACAGGAGAAGAAGTGACAAGGAATGCTACTGAGGAACCGGCTATTTCTGAAGAGGAGAAGAAACGCCGTTTGCTTCATATCCCAGGTCGTAGAAAGCACAAAAAGTCCCCCAGTCAAGTGTCTCTTGCCTCTTTTACAGGAGGTTCAGATGTCGAAGATGCTATCTCGACCCATTCAGTCGACTCGAATAGGGTTGTTTATGGTAACAGCAACCAATTGAAGCAAATAAGAGAGTTAAAGTCATCTGCTCCTGGCTCAAGACTCAGTATGGATGCATCCGAGTCTGTCGAGGAAGACTTTGATTTTGACTTAGAAGATAGCGCTGATTCGGACTCAGAATTGAACTCAACGAATTTCACCAATAATGAGGAGCAATCTAAGATTTCCAAAGATCACATTTATGCTGCCAAGAGATCCCTTAAGATTGAAACGGCGAGCCTTATTGATTTGTTAAAGGTTTTAGCTAGTAAGGCAGTTGAGGAGGAGGACCAGGAGACTTACTCAATTGGTTTGAAGACCTTGGCTAATATCCAAGATTTGATTGAACAGTTTGATACACTTACCCAGACAAGAGAAGAGAAGCTCACTAAGAAGATTGAGCGCCAGGAAGAAGTTAACAAATTGTGGGAGAGCTCTATCAGACAGTTGGAGAGTGAGATGCAGAAGCATGAAGAAGCACTTTCTCTTTATGAGGGGAAGAAATTCAAATTGAGAAAGCTTCTTGAGTCCAAGGGTATATCATCGCCTCAAGTGTCTAATGAACTGGCTGTAGGGGTCGGATTCAAATATGCTGGCACATCTGGCACGCCAGCTGCTGTCTCAGAAGGTCCGCACGACGAATCGGCACTTTTGGAAGAAATCTTTCAAGACTCTGATGACGAATTTTTTGACGCAGATGAGTTTGATGACGCAGTTGAAGAGGTCGAGACGAAAGAGGAGAAGAAGGAAGAGAAGAAGAAAGAGAGCGTATCCACAAAGGACAGCGAAAAACCGACCGAGATTAGCGAGGATAAGGAGACGGAAGAAGTTTCAGGTCTCGACGCATTGGCTAAAACGACTGCTCAGCGTAAAGTCCTCAAGAAGATTGAGGATGAAGGCTCCTTCCTTGGGTACGACGATCCTCCAAGAACGAAGCTTGCAATGGATGAAGATGACAGACCAAAGGTTGGACTTTGGGGCATTTTGAAATCCATGATCGGCAAGGATATGACACGAATGACATTGCCAGTCTCATTTAATGAGTGTACGTCTTTGCTCCAAAGACTTGCTGAAGACATCGAGTACAATGACTTATTGACTACTGCGGCTGGTATACCTGATTCAACCTTGCGTATGGTTCATGTTGCAGCATTCGCGGCTTCTGAATACGCATCTACGATCGACAGGATTGCCAAGCCATTTAATCCTTTGTTGGGAGAAACTTTCGAGTACTGTCGTCCAGACCAGAATTTCAGATTGATATCTGAGCAGGTTAGCCATCATCCACCCATCAGTGCCTGTCATGCGGAGTCTATTAAGTGGGACTACTACGGCGAGAATGCTGTCGACTCTCAGTTTCGTGGCCGTTCTTTCGACTTCAAGCATTTGGGAAAAATGTTCTGTGTTGTAAGGCCAGACGATGGAGTTGTTACCAAATCCGGGGACAAAGTTGATAATGAGCTCTACAGTTGGAAGAAAGTTAACACATCCGTGGTTGGAATCATCATGGGTAATCCCACTGTGGACAACTATGGAAAGATGGAAGTGCACAACCATACTACTGGAGATGTTCTTCAAGTCGATATGAAACAAAGAGGCTGGAAAGCATCTTCTGCATACCAATTATCTGGAAATGTGTTCGATGCTCATGGCAAAGCCTGTTGGGCCATTGGAGGTCATTGGAATTCACGCATCTATGCTAAGAAGGTAACGGGCGAAATTGATGTCAAGAGAAGAGACTCATTGGTTGAGTCGAAGGAAACTAGCAATTCCGATCCTTATAGTGGAAATAAGTTTCTCGTCTGGGAAGCCGCTCCCCGTCCGACGGTTCCATTTAATTTGACTTCCTTCGCAGTCACTTTAAATGGTATTACCAAGAGCCTTGCACAATATCTTGCTCCAACTGACACGAGGTTAAGACCCGATCAAAGAGCTATGGAAGATGGAAGATACGACGAGGCATCGAATGAGAAGCACCGTGTGGAGGAGAAACAGAGAGCTGCTAGAAAGAAACGTGAACAGAAACGTGAGACTTACAAACCTCGATGGTTCGTAAAGTCGAAGCATCCAATTACCAACGATGACTACTGGCATTACAATAATGAGTACTGGATCAAGAGAAAGAACAAGCAGTTGGCTGATAGTGGTGATATTTTTTAGAACGCTTTTTAAACTGATTTTGACGTTACTATAGCTAATAGTACTTGTAGTTGTTGGTCAATATTTCGTGGACACTGGTATACGTCACCTGCATGCGCAGATACTCATCTCTGCGCATGGCTACTAGATAGAAAGAAACTCACTTAAGAATGGCTAGGAGGAAAGCTGCAAATTCTTCTTCAGCACTTGAAAAGGAGTCCTTCGTACCCCCCATTGTCGAAATCAACTATGCGGACCCCCTTTTCACTGTCGCTGCACATCCCACCAAACCGATTATGATGGCTGGATTGGGAACAGGTCATTTATTCTGCCATTCATATGATGCAAAGCAGCTCGAGGAATCGCTACAGAAAGAAAAGGAAAAGGGAGAACTAAGCGAAAAGGATTCCACTAAAGTACCCGTATCCTCAATCAAGAAGAAATGGTGGACTGTTAAGGACAGTCTGGAAATTGGCTCGACAGGTGACATTTCCACTAACTGGAGCACAAAAAGACACAAGGGGTCGTGCCGGTCCGTTATATTTGACATTCTGGGAGGTTCCACTGGTGATTTTGTCTACTCCGTTGGTACAGATCACGTCATCAAAAGAGCATCAACAGAGACAGGAAAGGTCACTGCTAAGACATTGGTCCAATTTGATGATAAAGATGCGATAACCAACATGTGTCTCTCTAATACTCATCCATTCTTGTTGACTGGTACCGAGAATGGTCACGTAATGGTATTTGATAGCAACGAATTATCGAGCAAGAAGTTAAAATTCAAGTTGTCCAATGTTCATGAGGATGCAATCAACAAAATCCTCCCCATGCCAGCAGTTTCTGCATACCATTACCTTACCCTTGGTTCGACGACGTTGGCACACATAGATATCCGTAAAGGAGTTATCACGCAATCAGATGATCAGTCAGATGAACTCTTATCGATGTGTTACGCTACTGACAGCGTAAACGCTAATAAGAACGATACTGTTCTCGTATCTCACGGTGAAGGCATTGTAACGCTCTGGAGGAACTCTAATAACGGACTCGCAGACCAGATTTCCAGAGTGAAGGTCAACAAGAATGCCTCCATTGATGCTATCATTCCAACAATGAATGAAGGTGAAGAGGATTTGAAGGACTCTGTTTGGTGCGGAGACAGTGAGGGTATTCTTCACAGGGTGAATTTCAAGAAAGGAAGAGTTGTTGAAACAAGGGTGCATTCCTCCGTGATGGGGAAACTCGGCGGAATGGACGAAGTCGGTGGCCTCGATATTGACTATGACTACAGATTGATCAGTTCTGGAATGGAAGGTTTAAAAATCTGGTCCGGACAATTGGAAAAAGATCAAGATAATCTGGATGGAGATGAAAGCAGCTCAGGTTCAGACCTTGATGATTCGGACGATATGGGCAGCGGAAGTGACTCATTCTTCGACGATGAAGATCTGAATGATGAAGTTGACGACGAGAGCGACAAACAAGATCAAGACTCTGATCAGCTGGTAAAAGAGTCGATGGAATCGGCAGATAAGCCACCAATCCCAGAAATTGTCAGAAGGAAAAGAATAGATGTTTCCGTGGTAGCGCTGAAACCCAAAAAGAGAATGATCGATATCAACAAACTTACAAGGAGCGAGAAACCAACAGAAGACGAGAAAGAGCAACCCAAGAAGAAGAAGAAGCAAGAAAAACTGAAAATATCAGTCCCAAACAACGGGATTGCAAAATTCGATGGACTTTAAACTATCAGTACATACAAGATTTTTAAGTCGGATTCGCAAACGCTTGAGGTGACAGTTGTGCGGTTTATTCGTCACGTAATAAAGATAATCCTCATTTTCTCGCCCAGAGCAAACAACGCTAGATAAAGACACATCTATAAAGTTGATTTCAAAGATCTAATATAAAGCCAGTTCAGGCTCTTATCTCCACAAAAGAAAACCAGTACCTACTGCAGTACCCTCACGTGAGTAATGTGGGAAGGAATCCAGGAAACAGGTTATCACATTTCAGCAAAGAACAGCGCCATAGCAACCAAGCGCTCTCAGCAACTCTTTGAGCAAGTTCTATAAAGATCCAATGGAATTTCTGAGGCAATTCAATGTCGAGAATGTGCTTCTCGCGAGGAGAGGGCATTATCTTAGAGGAACACTTATCTTATCACGATTCCACATGGTGTTTACATTCACCCAGGAAAAATCTGGTTCCACTCCACGGGAAATATGGATATGCTATCCAATAATCGAGCGTATTATAAAGGCACGTGGATCGTCGTGGTCCCATGTGGCCGTCAGTGTTAGCGGAGCGGAGTTGCCAATGCTCCAGCCTCCAAACTTCGACGATTTTGATAAGTACTCCACATCTAATATCCGGATCCAATGCAAGGATTTTACATATTACTCATTCGATTTTGCAAACGATGGCATATGTACTGATGTTTTCCAAAAGCTCAGTGAACTTGTCACAGCACCCAAAGTTGCAAACTCCATCAAGGGCTTTTATGCGTTCGACTATAAAGCTAACGTTTTAGAGTCCCGTCTAGAGAACTCTGGCTGGGGAATTTACGATCCTGTGACTGAATATACCAGACAGAATTTGATTGGGGAGGGTTCAAATGGCAAGTGGAGGGTGTCTAACATCAATAAGGGATACAATTTTTGCCCTTCATATCCGGAAAGCTTTGTTGTGCCTCTTTCAATTTCTGAAAGTGTCTTAAAACACGCTGGAAAGTTCAGATCCAAACAAAGAATTCCCGCGGTGGTGTACAAACATAGACAGGGTGAAAACGGTAATATCATTGCACGATGCTCCCAGCCTCTTGTCGGGTTGAATCTACAGAACCGATCTATTCAAGACGAAAAGCTCATCGAAGAAATCTTCCGTTCGCAAGAAGTTGATAGAGGTGCGGGAATATCGGAAAACAGTACTTTTAAGACTCAACCTCAGCGTAATTTGATTGTGGATTTGAGGCCGCTTACTAATGCTATGGCACAACATGCACTAGGAGCAGGAACTGAAAGCATAGAAAATTACCGAGGCAAGTCAACTCCGGAGTCTGGGAAGAGCCTGAAGTCTTCCGCGTCGGACGTTTCTACCAGGTATCAGCAACATGTTGACAAGATATTCTGCAACATTGACAACATTCACGTCATGAGAGACTCTTTAAATAAGCTTGTGACTATACTAAGTGACTTAGATCGCTATCCTGTGGGAGCTGGTGGTAGCGGCAAGGGCCCTTATCCTTTGTTGCAGCAGTCCCTAACAAAGACACAATGGTTGCACAGACTCTCGATTATTCTTCAATCTGTGGATAGAATCACCAAATCAGTACATTTGAACAATACGAATGTATTAATTCATTGTTCAGATGGATGGGATAGAACTTCACAAGTTTCAGCGTTGCTGCAGCTTTGTCTTGATCCATACTTCCGTACCATCAATGGTTTTATGGTCTTGATCGAAAAAGAGTGGACAAGTTTTGGTTTCAAGTATTCTACAAGAGGAGATCACGGCGGCTGCATCGGAGCACTAATTCCAAAAGTATCCAAAGACAGTAATGACGAGGTTCCTCAAAACCGTTCTGTTTCTCCAAAGAGCACTCCCACACTTCCAGCTAGTCAGTCTACTGACACGGTAAATAATATTAGTGGTGCAAAGACAGCGTTCACGTCTTTTATACTGAAGGCAGCTTATCATATCAAGAATACTGCCTCCGCCGCTGCATCCTCGAATCTTGCGAACGATATCACCGGGGAAACTTCCTACTCCATATACTCTGGCAGTTCGGAACGTTCTCCCGTTTTTCATCAGTTCTTGGATTGTGTTTATCAAATATTGCGTCAACATCCGTCAAAGCTTGAGTTCAACAGCAGGTTTTTGAAGCGACTCTTCTATCATTACTATTCGTGTCAGTACGGTACTTTCCTTTGTGATTCCGAAAGGGAGCTCAAGTATCAACATAATGTTCAGGATCACACAATTTCGGTTTGGGACTATTTCCTTTCTCGGAAAGAGGAATTTGTCAACAAATCCTACGATGCGTCCACCGGGGATCATGTCCTCTTTTTTAATTTCTCAGATGTGCGATGGTGGTATGAGCTCTATGGAAGATCCGATGAGGAAATGAACGGGCTTTCGAACTCATTGGATCGGAAGTTTGCCCAATTAAATCTCAAAAACTCCAGCTCGGTAGAATCGAGTACAGCCCTGGTCGTGAGCCTGGTGGCCTCTAAGAAGTAACTGTCACCGTATAGCATACATTCGCATTTAATTCAGCATATTTTAGACTTCCGTTACTAAGAAATCTTTCGTACTGCATTCGTCATGATATTCTATCTAATCTGTATCATCTAATCGCGAATTTTCAACTCCGGTTCGGCGTTATCTGATCCTCCACTGCAATAAGTTCTGTCACTCATTTCTTGGATTTTCCATAAAAAGATAGCTCATGAAATTCGTTCCTCAGAGAGTAAGGGCTGGCTTATTGCGAGCCTATAGCACACACACTTCTGGTCCTCAGGGCGTGGAAGGCAGACTACCGTATGGTTTCATGAGCGATACAAAAAGGGCCACTGAGGTTGCAATAGCTGATCCTTTCATGCTTTATCAGAGGTATATTTCTCTGGGATTCTTGGAAAAGGACGCGGCTCAGTTGCGAATCATGAAAGAGTTTCAGAAGCTTTATCACCGTGTAATGGACTACAATCCTCCTCAAGATATGGCGATCAAGGCTGCGCTCTTACTCAGAAAACTAGAGATCAGAGAAGCGGAAGAACAACGAAAGGTGATATCATTAAGGAAGCAGCCTCTTTACAAACTTCGTCTGTGGTTTCAGAAAGATATCAACACACAGAGGCGTGAAGTTGTTCGTTTTATGTCTGATGAAGAAGAACTTCATAATATTGCATCTCCGCAGGGCCTCTTGGTGAATGGAGAGGTCGGCTGTGGAAAATCTATGCTCATGGATATCTTTGCTAACTGCTTGCCCCATCACTCGAAGATGAGATGGCATTATAATAACTTTATGCTCTGGGTATTCGGAGAGATTCATCAAATTCAAAAGGAGAGGATGCTCATTGATGCAGTGAACGGAAAACAGAAAATGACAATGGAGAATGAATTTATTTTGTTCGAGATTGCACAGAAAATGATTGCGAAGAGTACCATTTTCATGTTGGATGAGTTTATGCTTCCGGACGTGGCTTCCGCTCAAGTTGTCAAAATCTTGTTCACATACTACTTCAAACTTGGTGGTGTTTTGGTGGCTACCTCGAACAAACTCCCTGAGGAATTGTATTCTTCAGAATTCAACAAGTCTTCTTTCAAATCTTTCGTTGGAATTCTTAACTCCAGATGTATTGCCGTTGATATCAAGTCGGAAATCGACTACAGATTAAAATTCGCTCAAGCCTCTACAAAAGCTAAGAACTTGGTTGTGAAGGCAGGAAATTCCAATAATATAGCAGAATGGAACCGCTTGATTGAGCACTCGATCCAAACTCAAAACTCATGGATCCCAAGGTCGCGCTCGAAGACTTACCATCCATGCCAGCATCAATTACGGTCTACAACAGATCGTCCATTATCCCTCAGACTTTCAATGACAACACGGTTTGCTTACTATCCTTTGACTACATTTGTCGAGGTAGATTCAGCTCTTCAGATTACATAACGCTTGCGTCAACGTACAAAACGGTGATCATTGATGAAGTCCCCATCATGACCATCAAGATGAGAAACGAGGCTCGAAGATTCATTACTCTTTTAGATGCCCTTTACGAAGCGAAATGTCAGTTCTACATCCGAGCTGCAGTAGAGGTCGAGGATTTATTCTTTCCCGAGGAGGTGAAGGACCTCAAAACTAACTCGGAAGAAGTCCAGGAAGAAGAAATGTATGCAAGAACGACCTTGGATACCTTGAATCCTTACAGACCAAATGTCTCGTCGTATGATCAAGACTACGCCAAGGAGTTCAACTACAGCGGGAAGAAAATTGATTTCAGCAATGCTCTGGCATTCACAGGAGAGGACGAGAAGTTCGCATACAAACGAGCCATATCGAGAATTAAGGAGATGGTAGGATCAGATCACTGGAGGAACACAGATCGGTGGGTTCCAATCGACATTACCATGCGACCATGGGAAGATGGAAAAAGCGACAGTCAGGGAGACATCTTACAGGGATACAATAATGGTCAACGAGTGACATGGGAGAAAGAAATACTGGTCCGCCAAGTTAGAGAAGCTCTACACAACTCACTTCCACGAGAAGTGTCTGCGCAATACAACATGCCATTTGGTGAATTCACTCGCAAGATCGCTCCATCTATTTCCAGACCAGAGCACTTCTGGGCTGCGGGAGAGCGGAACGGTGATAAGAAGAATAAAATCAAAGATAGACTAGCAAGGATGCATCAGGAAAATAAGGTGAAGTCGGCATGAAGGGAAGGGTTGCCAAGAAGAAATTCGAGAACACGGGGAACACCATAGTTGAATCTTTCAAAATTCAAGTTACCTCTACATTTTGGGTTGAATAATGTTACGTAGAAAACGAAAAAAAGAAAAGGATCAAATCGCTGTTCATGGACCACTAATATTGAAGGCTCGTACATTGTGGTAACATGCCTGAAAGGTGGGGATCATGTGAATGCGAAGTTCCCCCGGATAATAGACTCTGAAAAATACCTTCTCCAATCCTTCTCACCAAGCTAAATATTCAACCATGGTGGTACTTTTGACCGCAGAGAGGCTAGTAAGGCTTGCCTACAAATATCCGTCGCTTCACAGCAACTGGTATATTATCGCTTCTACTGCTCTCACGGTAGTTAACCAGCCCCAAGAAATAGGCAAGATTCTCCACTTTGCATTGAGACAACAGCTTTTAGAAGCAAACACCGAGAACGCAATCTTGACTGACATTTACATGTTGAAGTTGGCCGAGGACTCCATACTGTCAGCAGAAAAGTTCGACGATTTCTCGGCAGTGGGAGTGAGCTTGCCAGATGTCCTCATTCCGTTCACTTACCACGACAAACTTCCTCTTAGTTACAAGTACAGCAGAAGTGAGGACATCCATGCGTGCCAAACGGCTGTGGCATCCAAGATTAGAGAAGCTATTTTGAAGGCAGCACCCATTGCTGGATTACCCAAGCTGATCAATGCATTGACGGCATTGCGCAAGGTGACACCTAATAGCATCAAACCATCGCTGAAAACAAACCGTCCTCCAACCATTTGCCCCGGCCATGTTAAATCGTCAGACTTGGTGCAAGAGGATTTCGCTGGGACGAGATTCGAGGAGACCATTCCAACATTTGACACCGTGGAAGGGCCTGTGTGTACCGAGTCTGTCGACTCGAAACAGACAATGGATAATATGGTGAGGGGTCTGAATTTTTGGAATGCAATCTATGGGAAGGTCAGCACTCGTGTCAGGACACAGATGTTCAATGCCTATCCAGACCTATGGCAGTATGCATTTCACAATGTGTATTCGCCGATTCTAAGCTACACCGGTGTATTGTCCGCACTAGAGACGTCGTTTTGCGTTGTTGCGGCCTTGATTCCACAGGATGTCAACCCTACCTTGAAGGGGCATTTGAAGGGAGCTATCAACGTGGGAGGTACTAAGGAAGAGTTGACTGATATCCGCAATCTCGTTTTTGACGTTTGTGACTGGAGTGGAAACATTCTGTGGAAGGGAGGAAAAGAAAGTGTTGCCAAGTTGTAAGCACAAAGATTAATTCTTACGGCTACATAAGAGTTATGGAATTGCTTACTCAAAATTTTTGATGAGGAAGTCGGATTTCATGAGGGGCTGGTTTTAATACTTTTTTTCTTGAAAAACGATTGGTCAAATCACACTAGGATTCTCAGGCAGAATTATGTTTATGTTAGTAATTCATGAACTTGTTGGATAGATTGATGTAGCACACTTTTCGGACAGAATCAAGTTGCCGAACTGAGATTCTAGGCTGTTCTATTCACGGAGCCGCCAGAATAAGAGCGAGCTCGCATGAGTTCAAGAAATTTGTGGTTAACAAAACAATGGTTGATAGTTCTTGCTCTTCCCTATGTGAGAGACATCATAAAAAGATCATCTTTCTTGATGAAGAGTCCTGCATCAGAACATATACACCGAATCAATTCAACTCAGCTCCAGAACTTCAAATGGCTGCTTTAGAGGAGCTTATTTCACAATTCCAATCGGAGAAAATACTCCATTCCGACTCGCAAGAAAAGAGATTGACTGTCCTCGGATCAATTAAGAATGAACACGCCATCGTCACCATCGAAAAGTCAGCGTTCGGTGTCCATGATGCGTCATCGTTGAAATTAGACAATGTCGTAGAGTCCATCAAACTCATTAACCATAACGACATATACTTTTGGTCATTGGCCAATTTGGCCCAGAATATCGAAGTAAATCCAGGTGCGAAAGTCAATTTGATATATCCAGCTACCGAGACTCACATCAAAAAGTATAGTCAGCAGGTATTTCACTATATTACAGAGACTGCTGAAATCTACAATACGAAAGTGAAAGCCTATGTTGAGACTCAGAAAGGCGATCGCATAAAGTGGGTGTATAATATCTTGTTTCATGGGAAAGAGTCTGAGACGTTTATTTATCACGATAAAGATCCACAAAACGGTTTTGTTCTCCTTCCCGACATGAAATGGGATCATTTCACCATGGATGCCTTGTACTTGGTGGTCATTGTCAACCGAACCGATATTTCTAGTGTTAGGGACTTGAATGGCTCCCACCTAGAATTCTTGCAAACGTTACAAGAAACAGTAAAGGCAATCACCAGCAAGACATTCCCTGTTCCTCGCGATCAACTCCGGCTCTTTATTCACTACCAACCTTCTTATTATCATTTCCATATTCACGTTGTCCATGTTAGCCACGTAGGCTTGGGCAATGGAATTAACATTGGAAAGGCCATTCTTCTTGACGACGTCATTGAAAACATCAAGCTTGTCCCAGACTATTATCAGAAACGGACCATGTATTATCTCTTGGGTGAGAATCATGCCTTGTGGAAGATTCTTAATGAATAAGTATACAACGAGCTACCACAATTTTCATGATAGAATATCGAGCTTCACACTTGTAGTCATATGCTGACTTCTCTCCCCGAATGTTCTAACTGGCTCAACAATGAAGAGTTATTGGGCTAAAGACGTCGGAGGGTTGATATGTATATGCCTACTCCAGTCATCTAATTCCATGTATGGTTGGGACCCATGGCCTTCGAGCTACAGCGCAATTATTGAAATCCTTGATTCATTAAATATCTTTTATTGTTGTGCATCATATCTATAGTATCTCGTAAGAAAATCAGAACGAGGGTTGTCGGAGCTCTGCTCACAACTTAATTCTGCTCTCCCTTTGAATCAAATAGACTTGCGAGCCGCAGAAGACAAAGAATGCCAAATACACAAACACTGCGCCAAAAACCGTGTGGGCCACGGCGTCTCCGTCTTCCGGGTCACTGGTGGACCCCATCATTGATTCATGACCAATTTTAAACAAGTAACCAATCACAGACAAGATGATGATTGCAAATGCCGACAAAACGGTGCAGAAGTACGCCTTGCCTGTCGAGACTACCGGTTTCATGATATCTTACTGGGAGCTGATAATGTATGTATTAACTCGGTGAATTCCACGATAATGAGAGGATTAAATGTGCAGGACAGGATGCAGGCATGTAGTTTTGGGATTCAAAGGGTGAGGTCTGAATAGCCAAATCTACGAAGTCCAAAGGAAGGAAATAATTATGCGCCATTAACATATGAGTTCTCTGAGATTTAGATTCGAGTTATATACTAACTATCTAGTTTTCACGATTGATCATTTTGAATAGCGTGGACCTTCCTCTTACTGTAGTGGGTAGCCTGTTGTTTGACGTAAAGAACAGTAATGCTTCCAATAACCAAAGTAGTCAACACCAAAACAATGTTGATTGGTGTTGGGTTCATGTTGAAGGTGGTGTGGGTGAGTTTATCCAACGTGGACTGAAGGAAGTTGACCACACCAGAAATACAAATGATGGCTCCGTACACAGTACCGAATGTATCGAAACCGAACACTTTAGCACAGAAGTCCGAGATGGCGGTGTAGAAGAATGGTCTGTAGGCAACGAAAAGGCACACGTTCAACACACCGGCGTAGAAGCTTGGAATGAGGCCTAGAGTACCAATGGTGAGCGATACGAGAAGCAAAACGTTCAAGACCGCCACAGTTGAGCAATAGTCCAAAAAGACACCCACAAAAGGAATCGAGATGATACCACCAAGGGGCAAGGCAATATCAAAAAATCTGTTCAATACAGTAGCTCTTGAGATGGAGTGCAACAAGTAAGAGTACTGGGTGCCAACCGTAGCAACAAAGTAGTTCAATCTTAACATTTGGATGGTTGCGAACAAGCACATCAAGTAGAACCATGGAGTCCTCAATTGGTACTTGGCCGAATAACCGTGTAAGATACCGAAAACGCCACCAGAATGCTCAACTAAGAATTCTTCTCCCTCGGTAGCGTATGGTTGTTTCAATGCATCACCAATAGAATCTCTTCTGTCAGATGTTGGGTGGTGTGCATTATCGGAGACCAACAACGCATCTGTCTCAGTTGCATCACTTTCTGTGAGTTCAGCAGAGTCATTGGCACACAAGGTAGTGTCAGGGCCTGTTTTATATGACTCTGTGGGCATGAGAACTATTTGCATCACTGTGATGAAAGTAGGAACAAAAAGGTAAATCTTGAAGAATTTGTCAAGCGTGAAAGACTGCTGAGAAGCATTGTAAATGATTCTGTAAATCAAAAACAAAGCAGACGAGGCATCAAAGGCGCCCGTAATGATGGCTAAGATCGTACCAGACTTTGATGGAAAAGAGTTAGACAACTGGAACGACGATATGTAAGCGAATGGGCCACCGAGAGCCATAGAGCCATAGCCGACCAAATAAGGATCGATAAAAGATAATAAAGGCGAAGCCACAATATTCTTACTGAAGATGAAGACAGCACATGCACAGTAGAGAAAACCAGCACCAACAATTCCGCAAAACTTGGGGCCGAACAGGTCCAAGCATCTTCCGATAACTAATGCAGACACATTAGTCAACATGGCACCCACAGTGAACATCATGTTCAACTTCAAGTCCTGTTCGGTGCACTTGGCTACGATTTCCTCCTCGGTAATGTTGACCACATTTTTGACCAAGGACATCGTCAAGGAACCAAACTTTTCTGGGTCCATTGCCAACGTCTGCCCCCACGTGGAAGCAGTACCATTGACGGAGATGTCACAGACGCTCTCGTAGACCTTCTCTCTAATTAAGACTGGCTTCAACGCAGCGAATCCAAAGATTGGACCTCCAGATAGTAAACACCAAAAGATGGCGCTGGCACATTGCAAAAGACGGCGGTTACTTGATACCTCATTCGCAAGCATAGTAGAAGAATAGAAATTGAATGACAAAAACTGCTATGGTGAAAGAAACCAGAGGTATGTGAAGTCGATGGGATTGCACAGAAGGAACTTTGAGGAAGCCTACCTAGAGATAAGAAATTAAGCTACGTCGCAGGAACGGGGAGTTCCGACGAGACTACAATAGCTGTCATAAGATGGGAAAGTTTTTCGGGGAGTTATTCCAAATATATTGCATTCCCATGGCCGACATTTGGAATTTCCGTTGTGTGATTTCCTCCAGATTCACAATCACTCAGGCTTCTTTGACGTGTTTACGAGGAAGTCTGGTGCCGCGGTCCTTCCGGCGATGTGATGTGCAGTTCCTCCACAATTAGTAAGTGCTTCATTGAGAAGCGGTTGTGCCGATAATGTAGCTCTAAATTGGTCTCGATTATCAAAGCCTTTGAAGCTCGTATTTGTGATTCAGTTACCGTGAGCTCAATGATAACTTGTCCGCAGAATAGGCAGAAATAATAATGTTTGGGGAAAAGAAAAGCAGGGGAAAATCGGGAATCTGATCAATCAGTACTATTTAGAAAGAGTCATAATGACACAATGTAACAAAGAAGCGAAAAATGCCTAAGAAATCAGAAAGTTATTCATGCCTAAGGTTCTCGAGTAAGATAGAAAAGTTTTTTAAAATTCCGAAGTCCTCAAATGGGAAAGCATATTTCAAGTTGACAGCTGGCAGTCGATACCATGCATAAATCTCACCTGACGAAACTTGTCAAGCAAACCATTGGATATTGAGGATATTAGCAGAGCAATTCATATTTTAACGCTTTGCTTTGGAGAGGCCATAATTACTTGTTTCAAAAAAGTTAAGCTCTCGATTGAGGAAACTACACCTTGCGTGATCAATAAAAACCACTAAACTGTCTAAATTCGCAACAATTTCCAATTCGCTAAAACTGCATCCCAAAATAGGGTTCTTCATTCCTTAAAAAGAGGAAAGAATAATTTGAAAACGAAATAATTCGAAGCGTCTACATTTCTTTCTGAATATATGGCAACATGTAAAATAAAATGAAAAAAAAAGACAGCACGCCTTCACCTTCCTTTTTGTTTTCATTCCCCCGTGAATCGTGGGGGACACTCATGCGCCTACTTATAAGCTGCCACACACACGCACATCTTGCTGTCAACTTTCTTTTCAGAAAACATGTCTGTCAACCCTTACGAATTGACTCTCGAAGAGTTGGACGTCTTGGAAGGCGAGGAAATTACCCTTCCATACTTTAACACGTCGGTAGCCTGGGAAATTGGCCTGCTTGCAAGACAATTGGCACAAGAGTTCAGCAAGCCTATTGTCATTGACATCACACTTTCCAATGGCCAGGTGGTGTTCCACAGCCCTTCCAAACCCGGATCGGGATTGGACAACGATTTCTGGATCAACAGAAAGAAAAAGACCGTTCTTCGTTTCGCTAAATCAACTTTCTATATAGGCCGTAAGTTGGCTCTTAAGGAAAAGAGTGCTGGCAAGCCATTATCCGTCGAGTCGACCTTGTTTGTCGACAGCTTGGAGTACGCCACGCATGGGGGCTCAGTTCCGATCAAAGCATCAAACTTTGATGGTATTTACGGCGCATTCACCGTGAGTGGTTTGGCTCAGGAGGAAGACCATTTGTTTGCTTTGAAGGTGTTGAAAGAAATCAAGACAAAGTTGAAATAGTGATGACTGAAAAAGAACTTAAGAGTTCGCCTACAAGTATTTCCCCAACTGAGAGCTAGTACAGGTTTCGAATCTTCTCTCACCATACTGGTATCCAGAAAGTTCTCGTTCTTTTCCATGGCGATATCATGGACTAAATGAATTGCTAACAGAGCAATGAATTGTCTTCGTTAATAGCCAATACTATTCCAATTATAACACTGTGAACACCCTCGTTCTCGGATACCGTGAGAAGGCTTTAGAGTTCCCACCTTTCGCCATAAGTGCTCACCACGCGACACCAACAACCCCAGTGCCTCATCAGTTCCTCAGTTCCTCATCAATTCCTCATTCTTATAGAATGGCGCCCACGGAGCTAATTGATCCTTGGCCATGCTTGATAATCAAGTTGATTTTCTCCTCGAAGGGGTCTGTGTTGTTCTAAGGTACTTGAAAAGCAGTTTAGTTGATTGTGATGGTGACGCCGAAGTTCGCTGACCTCTGACATGCCTAGATGAAGGCTAGAAAACTTATGGGCTTATGCACGTTATCACAACAAAAATTGTAGAATCCCTGCGTTGATTCACAGTCTTACCTAAAGCGAATAACATTTCACTCTGAGATCAGCTCAGGAGACCTCCATTATCAACTAGTAGATGATATCGTTACCTCTTGAACAAATCGGGAAACATTGTGACAGCTTTCCCACGGTACTCAAGGATACACAAGGATGGAATAGTGTAGCGAGATACCATTGTCTGTGGACGACTTACTTCATGGCACACGTAACATAAACAAGATATAGAGAAAAGAGGAGGGGGTGGCGGGGGG
>JAKUAG010000034.1:0-37040 GCA_030562885.1 Sungouiella inulinophila
TCCAGTTCTAGTGGATTGTCCAGATCGAGCGGGTCTACTTCGTCCACGTCGTCTACTACTCCTGTTAGCCTGTCCACCTCGCCCACCTCATCTACTTCGCCCGGTGAGTTGTCTTCGACTTTCACTTCTGTTCCTGTTGAAAGCATGGGCTCTTCTCTTGTGGTTACCACCACAACTCTCACAAATGAAAAGTCTACTCTTGTTACTGTGACTTCATGCGACCAACATCAATGCCAGACCCAAACTGTTCAAACTGGTATTACCGTCGTGACCACTACTGTCGGAGAGAGAACAACTGTTTATACGACTTACTGTCCACTCACCACTGTCGTCACGACGACCATTCCACAAAATCAGGTTGCTCCAACTGCTATGGTGACTCCATCCGTTGTTACTAATACCAAGAGGGCATTGACCACTACTGTTGTGACTGTTACATCTTGTGACCAACAAGGATGCCACCCAACGACCATTACAACCGGTGTGACCGTTGTGACCAACATTGTGGGAGAAGCCACTACCGTATATACGACTTACTGTCCACTCGTGGAGGTTGTCACTGTCACTGAATCTGTAACAATCGGTCAACAGACTGGAGAATCTATGACTAGGGCCAAATTCGTCACGTTAACCATTGTCACAACTGCTCAAGGCAAGGAGACAACTGTGACTACAGTTATTCCTGAAGTCAAGACGAAGACTATCACTACTACCGCTGTCGCACCCGGGCAGCCAGTTACAGCTACCATTATCACTACCGAGAAATCTGTGGCTCCAGGTGGTGACGAAACCTTCGTTGTTGTGACAAAGACTACGATCGCTCCTGGCAGTAAGTCTTCCACCGAGGTTACCGCAGCCTCTGGCACAAACAGATTCCCTACGGTTTCCGTCAACTCTGGCTCCTCCGTTGTACCAACACCGGCTTCAGCAGCAGGTACCGCTAGTGTTAGTGCTTTTGCGAATAAGGGGAGTTCCGATAAAGTTTCCTTTGCCTTGTTGATGCTTTTTTCCTCCTTCATTCCTTTAATATTCATGTAAGGAGTCTCTCTCTTATCTAAATCGTTTTCCAATTCGGACCATTCAATTCTTTCGTTTCATATGATTTAAATTGCGTCTCTCATTTACAGCAATTTTATTTCTTTTCGAGCACTCTAAGTGAGATAAACGAAGATGTAGCTTATCATTTTTGGAACCATGGACGTAAGTGACCTTAGATACTATGGACAGTACAGTAGCTTCAATTGATTACACTCTGGGAGAAATGGGGAAATTGGCGGGTACTGCTGAAATACGATACTGCTAACGAAGCAAGCTCTTCGTTTTGTGGCTCCACTTGAAACAATTTAGAAACGACTCCCGGTGCTGAATCGGTCTCGTCAATTGATATGATAGAGACATACCAGCCTTCCTTCAAACCCAAGCAATCTTTTCCAACCATAATGAGCCTAAATAGCACCTTTCTTCTATTTTTTCCAAAATCAGTAAAGGATCTGAGTAAATATCTTCTAAGACGTTTTCATTGTTGTGGGCTGCCCTCAGACATTATCTGACGTAAACACTAAGCTCTGCATGTTGAGTTGACAATGCTATGACAGTTCGTCCCTTGATGACGTGCAGGAGGGCTGCAGGAATATTTGCATCCAAGAACTCAAGCGAAAATAGTGGGGTTTGACAGCTTTAAAACGAAAATTCTTGTTATTAACAGATAAGCTAAGTGAATAAGTATTACCTGCTTTGATTCAATCTAGGCTTGATAAATATTCGATTTTTGCGACGTCTTCGTAGCCTTGTGGTTTTGTTCAGGTTGAGAGATTGCGGGTGATTTTCATAAAGTGCAACAGCATTGCAAATCTATGTGAACTTGATTCCAATCATTTGTTATCAGATTTTTTATTTATTAATGAAGGAGAGAGATTGATGAATCTACTCTCTGAAACATTCTATTTCTTTTACTATTGTTAACAGAGCACAGCCTAGTTCACTTGGTTTCCATATCAACACTCATCTTAGTCGAAGACACGTGGAAATCTTCAAAAATGTTCCAGTCAGCCATCCCAGCGAGCGAAAGTGTAATCCTCTATAATTGTCAGAGTCGGGATAAATTCCGGTCTACAAAAACACCTCTAGTCCGCAAAGTGTGTTTCCCAGAACTCGATCAGTAGTAGACTACGACTGTGCCCATAATGTCCAGATCTGGAATGTTGCATTTACAGTCCAACACACAATCTGCTGCATTTAGTTCCTTAATCATTATCTGTCAATAATTGATCATTGCTAAGAAGGATTAAAGAACAATGAACTCAGAACAAGTTCGCTAAGGCAAATATAATTGAAACAATCGCAGAGTTGACACCCACGCTATAAACTCCGTTTGATGAAATACCTTCAGAGTTGAAAGTTTTCGAGCCGATTTGAAGGGTTATAGTCTTGCACTACCACAACAGAACGATCGACTGCCATGATACGAATCGGAATCACATCATTGCGCGAAGCAGGCGCGTTGATATTTGCTAACACGTAAATATTTTCCACACCAGAAGGCACCGTATGGAAGTCGGAGCCAAATAATTTGCGAAAGTGGCACCATAAAGTACAGTGTTAGGTGCATTGCAGGCCAAAGTCAAGTCGAGCGAATCCGCCCGCACAGTCAGAGAGAAGGTAAAAATTGAAGAGAGGAAGAAAAGTGGAAGCATTTCTAAGATGGTAAGAAGAAAAAAATCGAGGGATTGAACCATTTAAATAAATTTGCTTGTGTTGATGGAAATGTTCCAAGATGAGTTAACGCATGCGACAAATGCTTAAGTTATACCACTTGCTCACATAGCATAGACAGGCTCCAATACGGTAAAGCATAATATGCTCTTTTTACTAATCCCCAATTTTGTATACTACAAGATTGTTCGAGATGTCATCGATTGGAGAATATTCCAACCGTAACGAAGATACCAGTGACGAATACTCAGGCTCCAGTATTATGTCCCACGGCAATCGTGTGGCTCATGACGGCCATGTAAGCGACTTGGAAGACAAATGGTTTCAAGAGTCACAAAATAAGTTCAGTGAGATGAAGTGGTGAAACCTCGAAAGGCCACTCTATGTATCCTTGCACTTCATGCGTTGTCGTTTACTATCTTCATAGGACCTATGATAGAGATACCTTCTACACCTCCGACAACTGGGGTTACAACACTTTCAATGCCCGCGGTACCAGTGTTGTTTTTGATGAGGCCGCCGAAAAGAAGAGAATGCCTCTGCCAATTAACTATATCCTGAATACTGGGAATAGCAAGCAATAGAATCGATAGACCTCGCCTAGGGTTCTTGAGTAGTGAAAGATGACAATTTTCAGCAGATTCGTATCATTGTTTACATATTTGCTGCTGACAAGAAACGTAACCTCTGGAATAGATGGATTGTTAAAAGAAGGTGCAATCTCACCAGAAGATTTAGTCTCAATTGCAGAAGAAGTTTCAACCGATGGGGTAGTCTCAGATTAAAAAAAAAAACAGGATCCAAAGAAGCTTTTTCAACGGCACAATTCTTGATCTCAATATCATCAGATCTACCGCAGCAGCATTAGTACAACCGATGGCATATTATGCTTCCCTAAGTCCATAAGAACAGAATGTAAATTCCTTCCTTATTCAACTCCAAGTACCTATCAACAATAATCCAGTGCCAATAACCTTTCATAGAGAAGAGAAAGCAATTGTAGATAACAAGTTGTGAGAAATTCCCATCCTCATGCTGTCTCCATCAATAATTGTGTTGAATTGAAGCTGTGGTGGGAATTGATGATTGAGTCAGAATGAAACCTTATTTCGAGAAGCATTTGTAGATTGACTATCAAGAGAAGTTCCAGTAGTATCTAACTCCCATGTGAATGATTCTGAAGCTGCGAAGTATATCTTTATAAGCAAGAAGGTAGCTTGGAACAGAACAAGCTATAGAACATCGTAGCATGCACCAAAAAGTACTCAAAACGGAGGTTTTTATGTTAATATCGCATGCACCCAAAGAAGTTTCTACTTTCAGAATTGAAATTGCTCGTCAGATGTTCTATTCTAGTCTGACCTTGAGGCATTCATTAATAAGTGATGTGGAGGTATTTACTTTCTAGTAATACCTTTGTCAGTTAGCACAGAATTTTACGGATAACTGATTTCCGCTGTGCTCCTGAAATTTATTCCTGACAGACCTGCAAAAGTATAATACCAGACGTCGCCAAGCTACTTAGGTTGGTAAAACGCGGACTGTATATTGTAGTATTATTTTCTCGTATGTACATGCAAGGACTGCTGCGCTTACCTCCTTTGCGTCTGCAACGAGAGAATTATGAAGCGAGGCTTATGAAAGATGGAAATGCAACTTTATTTCCTTTTTACAATTAATCAATTCTATAAACTGTCCGTATAGTTGCTGCTGTTTACTATTTTCAACCCTAATGAAGATCGTGAGTCAAGAGAATGGTTGCTTATAATTTTGTCTCTATGGGTATGCAACTAAGCTCCACAACAGCATGCTGAGTTATATCCGGCTAAATTATAATATTCAGTGCCATGTTCATGCATTATGTGTACTTCTTT
Organism: Sungouiella inulinophila; assembly: GCA_030562885.1. Classification (NCBI taxonomy): domain Eukaryota; kingdom Fungi; phylum Ascomycota; class Pichiomycetes; order Serinales; family Metschnikowiaceae; genus Sungouiella; species Sungouiella inulinophila. Next base: position 4,587 of record JAKUAG010000034.1, read on the forward strand.
GTGGCGCTCATCTCATTCCGTTTCAAGAGATAAACATCGGTTATCGGATTTGTATCTAGGTAAATGGTTCAACTTGAGCAAATATCAGCCGAAAAATTGAACTTACCTCCGATTCGGTCTTTTTCTATTTTTAATTTCAATCCTCGCGCAAACTTGCCATCTAAATGAGATCATATAGATAAAATATACACAATCTCTGTTAATTATACATTCAATCCTTTGCTTACTTCCAAAAGTTGGTGAAGTTTATTGTGTCACACCCCAAGTCTCAATATTCTGGGAAATAGCCTTTGAGCATTGTTGAACATTTGATTAACAACGAAACGTAGCCAGAAATGTCTTGTTGATGAAAAGTATCGTGCATTAGGAACTATTAAATAAACCCAAAAGGACGACAAAGAAGAGGGCAAAAATGAATGGTTTTTCAATGGACTTCCCTGCCCCACTGCTCTTGATTTCGAATTTGCCAGCTGACTTCCCGTTGGACTTAATACATTTAATGTTAACAGTGTAAATCTCCTCAGAAGAAGTGGCGTACTTGGAACCTACCACATATTGACCCCCAGTTCCTGAGGGAAGTACCTTAAAATCTTTGCTATCATACAAAGTCAAGTAACCGTCTTTGTTTATACCAAAAGGAGAAGCATACATCTTGTATGAATCGGTAATTGTCAAGTAGTTCTTGGAAATACCAATGAAGCTATTGCCAGAAACTTTCACTGTACCGTCGTCTAAGATAGCTCCACTCACAGAAGAGCCCCCAATGGAGACATCACCAATAAAAATTGAGTCATCTTTTGCCTGAATCAGCAATTTCTTCAAGACCTTCTTATCTGTTTTAAGAGTCAAGGTGAAAGATTCAGAAACGGCGAAAACACAGGCAATAAAAATCAGAAAGAATACGAACGCTCTCATAATTGCTCAAAATAACAAAAGAGGAATTCTTCAGTATATATGCAATTCAAGCCGGGATTGTCAGTTTCCAGCAGAAATTGGTCAGGGTACTTCCCGGGAAATTGAATTTGCTCGATCATGCATCATACTCAGCACCTGACAACGACAAATCTGGAATTCCTCTTACTGAATTAAGGATGTTTTCAATTAATACGTTATTTGAAAATAAAAAAATCGAATATAAAAGAGAACGTATCTGTCAGTTTGAATAACTCAGAATTTTAAACAAAATGAAACTTTTTGTGTCCTTGGTAATCCTGTTGAGTGCAATTGTCGACCTTGCTCTTGCAACTTCTGGGGAATTTACTCTTAAATTAGATGCTTCAGGTACTCTGCTTGACGGTGACAATGTATACGTTGACGACCTCACCAGAGTAGCAATTTCCAAGTCTTCAAATTCTTTCAATGGCGAAATTCAAGATGATGGAACCTTAGTGACGGATGGAGCCACTATGGGAATTGGAAGGAATTACTTGTCAACTAAGGCTTTCTCTTCTTTGTGGGAGGTTGCACAGCCTTGGACTATTGTTGATGGCTACGTGAAATTATACGGATCTGACTTCCACGCTGTTCCAGACGGTGCGAATGATGGAGGATATGTTTTGGGTTCAATCAACGCTGCCGCAGGAAGATCAGACGTGATTGTGGTCAAAATTCAAGCTGTCAGTTCAAACGGAAACTCCGTTGCCGATTTTCCTGCTGCTGGGGACTCATCGTCGTCAACCTCTACTTCCAGTATATCCAGTGTTTCCAGTACTTCCAGTGTTTCCAGTACTTCCAGTGTTTCCAGTACTTCAAAACTTCCAGTGCCAAGTACTTCAGAATCATCTCTGGTCTGGATTTCTGTTGCTAGTTCCACTCCTATTTCAGCCACAACATCTGCCTCTACAATGTCTTCAGCTTCTACTTCAAGCTCGGCTTTTGTTTCCTCGTCTGGTTCTTCTGAGATGACTACGGGCTCAAATGCTTCATTCTCTACTATTCCTGAGAAAAAGGCGTCTAGTATTCAGTCTATTTCGTATCCGACTCTGCTGGCTCTGCTGGCTTCTAACTCAAGTTCAGTTGCAGTTTCTACTTATTCTGATGCTGGGGCTCTGCAAATGGCGCCAATTGGCAGTGCCATTATCGCTTTCGCTTTCGCATTCGCCTTGATCTGAAAATGTTGATTTTTTTTTAAAAATATATGCTTTGCTGTTTAGTTCCTAAATTATAGTTTTCAATATGTGAAAGATTGTACCCAGATGAGTTTTTTTTGTTTTTGATTTTCTTTATTCTTTCTACTTGGAACTTCTTCCCTACAGCCTTCACTCTACACTGCCCGTCTACGGCGTTCTAGTCTACGGCGTTCTAGTCTACGGCGTTCCCACAAGGTAACCTCGGCTAAGGTGTTGCTGCCGAGCGCCTTTCAGACAATACTTAAAGGCCTCGTAACCCTAGGGTTTATACTAATAAGTACAATTTCGGTATCTGCTCTACGAAACCCTAAACTGCCAAACAATATCTGTATTATTACATTCAAGGAAGCATTCTAAAATCATTGAACTCAGAATAAGTTCGCCAAAGCAAATATAATAGAAGCAATCGCGGAATTGACACCAACACTATAAACTCCATTAGATGAGGTACCATCAGAGTTGAAAGTTTTCGAACCAATTACCGAAACCGAAGTGGACGTAGAGTCACTATCCGAAGGGTTATAGTCTTGCACTACCGCACCAGAACGATCGACGGCTTTAATACGAATCGGAATCATATCATCTCGCGAAGCAGCAGCGTTGATAGATCCTAACACATAAATATTTTCCGCACCCGAAGGGACCGCATGGAAGTCGGAGCCATATAATTTGAGAAAACCATCTTGGATAGACCAGGGTTCAGCAGTTTCGAAACTGGAGGAGAATGAATCTAACGACAAATAGTTTTTTCCAATTCCCATGACAATTCCCTCGTCAGTCATCAAAGATCCATTGGTCATCACATAAGAAGTAAATGTGAAAGAGCTGTTGGAAACATAAACCTTGTAGTCGTCAGCAATGTAAATATTGGCTTCGGAGAGTACAGTATTAGGTGCATAACAGGCCAAAGTGAAGTTGAGCGAGTCCGCCCGCACAGTCAGAACGAGAGCAAAAAATAAAGAGTAGAAGAAGAGCGCAAGCATTTCTAAGATGGTGTGAAGAAAAAGTCGAGAGATTGAAGTATTTAAATAAATCTGCTCGTGTTGGCGGAAATGTTCCAAGTTGATATAGCGCAAGACTTGCATGCGACAAATGCATGAGTTATGCAAATTGCTCATATTTCACTTGCGTGGACAGGGCTTCGATACGGTGAAGCATAAATATGCTCCTTTTACTATTCCCTCATATTTTATACTACAAGATTGTTCAAGATGGCATCGGTTGGAGAATATTCCAAGCGAAACGAAAATGCCAGTGACACAGGCCCCAGTATTATGTCCCACGGCAATAATGTCGCTCATGACGGCCATGTAAGCGAATTGGAAGAGAAATGGTTTCAAGAGTCACAAAAAAAGTTCAGTGAGATGAAGTGGTATTTGAAACCTCGAAAGGCCACTCTTTGTGTTATCCTTGCACTTCATACATTGTCTTTTACTATCCTCATGGGACCCATGATGGTGTTAATGCTCAGGAATATATGCAATGTCAAAGCACCAATGGAGGGAAGAAGTGATCGTTATGATGGACATCTTCCACATGTAGCACATGTCGCTCACAATATGTCTAGTCATTCGCATGTGGGACATATGAGCATGGGAATGGGCAATATGAAGTGCAACAACCCAAAATCACAACAAGAGCTCTCGAATGTTCAATCGATTCTCTCGATTTTATCAGGAGTATTGGGTTTTGCCTTATCAGGAAAGTATGGGCAGCTAAGTGACAAATATGGGAGAGTTTTTGTTTTCAAAATTCTTTCCCTCATCAACTTAGGCAATTCTGCGTGCTTGATAATTTACTTCCAATTCCACAAAACTTACAGCAAGACATTAATGATTTTGTTTTCTTCTGTGGGTTTTTTTTCTGGAGGAATAATGACATTAATATCCAATGGAAATGGCTACCTCAACGATATTGTTACATCCCGCGAGAAGACTATTGCGATCAGCATTCTCATGAGCTCAGTTTACGTTATGCTCGGTTTTGGATCATTGATTGGATCATTTGCCATCAAAATCAGCCATGGTAACAATATGGTGCCCTTGTACTTGTCGCTCTTATTTGCAGCCATGAGCACTGTATTGATTTTCACGGTGCTATCTGAGACAAGGCACCCTGACGCATTGAGAGCAGCTTGGGAAAATCAGAAAGCAAAAGAAAATAGTCAGGCAAGCTCAAAAAGCATTCTCAAATTAGCTTCCAGATTGTGGGCTGCGATGGAATACCTTTTCAGGCCGATAGGAAGATTATGGCTCCCTAGAACAGTCGACGGATCATCTATTCCAAGAATCAACGTTATATGTCTTGTCTTGATTGATGTTTTCAATATGGCTGCTACAGTGGGAACATTTCACGTCATGGTCCTTTACTGCATTCTGAGATACCAGTGGACTGGGGTTGAGATTGGATATTACATGAGTATGGGCGGTTTTGGAAGAGCTCTTGTTCTCATCACGATAGCTCCTTTAACTCTCAAGCTTTTGGAGAAGAAATTCAATATGAAAATTTTACCACATTCTGTTGACAGAATTGACCGCATATGCATAATCATTTCATTGATATTTGTTCTTTCCTCTTGGATATCGGTTTTAGGCATTGATAGCGGGTCAGGAGTATATATGAGTGGTGTTTTGCAGAGCCTAAGTGGTATGGTTTCTCCTACCATCCAAAGCGCTGTGATAAAGTACAGCAGCAAGACAGACGCAGGGGAAATGTTTGGAGCCTTGGCGTTAGTCCGACATTTGGCCATGTTGTGTCTTCCTGTATTCTTTTTACAAGTCTACTCTCATTCGGTTGACAAGGCTCAAAGTTTGTTTTTGTATATTCCACTTGTGGGATCAGTCGTTACTCTTATTTTGGCGATTATGTTCTTGAGAGTTCAGGAAGAACCTGTTGGGGTAGAATACGATCGTCTTAACACTCAAGATTTCGAAGTTAATTGAATAAATTATTGCCTCGGTCTCGAAAATGTTAAAGCACAAAATCTGGAATTCTAATTTTTTGTAGAAGAATGCAAGCCAATAAAAAAGAAAAAGAAAAAAAGTTGAAAAGAAAAAAAGGAAATAAAAATTCTCCTGGTCATCTTGTTGTCAGCCGCTTACAATCAGCTTAATGTTTTTCTTGCATCAGGATTGTATGCGCAATAAATGGAACCTAAACACAGGGGGAAAATAACTCAAGCTTGAGCTATTTAATGGTTTGATCAAGAAGTCAAAAATGCTCCCAGTGCGCAATGCGGCAAAACATAAATTTCTTGCATTAAAACCGCACAAACAGCAGGGTCCTTACTGGAAGCTCTCGGGAAAATGCTGGGTACTTATAATGATGCAATCTCGATATCATAGAAGCTCTCAAGTGACATGCTGATAAAAGGAAAGGATAGAAACTCAGCTTGTGATCTTGACGAGGAAAAGAATGTCGAACTTCCATCACCTCCAATTCCACCTCAATACTCTGAAATCCCAGCAAAACGGAGGAGACTCATAATGGGAATAGTAACCGGAGCAGGATTCCTCGGCCCAGTTGCAGGGAACATTTATATTCCTTTGTTGGTTTTATACAAAAAGGTCTTCGGCACCTCAACCACAAAGATTGATGGTACTGTTTCTGTGTTCATGTTTATGTTTGGTATTGCTCCTTTATTCTGGGCCTCTTTGGCGGATAAAAGTGGACGAAGAGCATTATATTTTTGCAGCATTCCTTTCTTCATAATTGCCACTTTGCTCTTGGCGGCTCTACCACCCAATATCGTTGCTCTTTACATATTACGTGCGGTCCAGGCATTCGGAGCTTCCAGCTTAGTTTCAGTTGGAGCAGGAACCATCGCGGATCTTGTCCCGCCTAAGTCTAGGGCCCAATCTATGTCATACTTTCTTTTGGGTCCTCAATTGGGACCGATAGTTGGTCTGATCCTAAGCTTGGTGGGATCAAACGGGCACTGGAGATGGACATTTGGCATTCTCACAATTTTTTCTGGTTTATTTTACTTGTTAATCGTTTTTTATTTGCCAGAAACTCTGCGAGCACTAGTTGGAAACGGAAGTTGTTATATCGGAAAAGGTTTCCTAATTCCACCGAAAGAAATGTTCAAGCTTCGAACTCCTCCCTCTCAGAATTCTACGAAGCCTTCTATTTTCAAGATTATTTACGTTGTGATGAGCTATTACCTGATCCTCTGGTGTTCTGCTATAGGAGCGTTCCTCTTCGCTTCATTCTACTGTTTATCAGTCAGCTTCGCTTCTGTATTGAAAAACAGATACCACTTCATCCAAGCAGAAGTATGTGTTTCATATCTTTGTCCTGGAATTGCCTTGGTAGGAGGTTCTCTTGTCACTGGAAGGATATCAGACCGGCTACATGTTCGAGGATTGACAGCAGATAAAACACCCAATCATCCAGAACGAAGATTAGCAATCCAAAGTTGTGGGTTGGTAATCTGTATTATTGGGTTGGTTTTGTATGGCTGGGCAGTCGATAAGCACTGGCATGTGGTTTCGGTTTTCGTCTCTTCCTTTCTCGTATTGTGTGGGATGAGTAGTGTTTCCGTGATCAATATGACATACATGACTGAATGTCAAACTGGCTTCATTTCAACTAATGTTGCAGTGGGAAATATGACAAGAAATTTGGCAGCTGGGGTATCTTCTTTGATTGTGGATAAACTCATCAATGTCATGGGTTTTGGTTGGTGCTTTACTGGATTGGGGTTCCTCAATGTGGTAAGTGTGGTCATGAGTATTATTCTCACCAAGTTTGGACAGAAATGGAATCAAAAGCTGTTAGCTTCGAATTAAAAATGAATATAGAACATTCTATTATTCTCTTTGTTTGAAAAATATCTTCGGGTTCAAGGGGCAGATTGGACCTGAAGGGGTTAAGCGGAATTGCCAATTATTGTCGAGATCCAATTCAAACTCTTCCAAAATCCTGACGACAGTCATTCTAACCTCATAGAGAGCAAATTTTTCTCCTAAACAGGCTCGATTCCTGCCATGAAACGCCGGAAATGTGGCGTTGCTTTTTGCGATAGCAAAGCGTCTTAAAATGTCTTCTTTAGTTTCTCCCCAACGCTCAGGATTGAATACATTTGCATCCTCTCCCCAAGTGGAAAAGCTGCGTTGAGTAGCAAAATTATTATATCCCACGTACGTCCCTTTGGGGATTTTAATGTCTCTTCCCAACACCACATGAGATGCAGTTTTTCTGTTGATTATCTGACCCAACGGAGGAAACATGCGAATCGTTTCGAGAACAATGGAGTGTAATAGGGCCGAATCAGCAGTCTTTTCTGGTCCGATTCAACCGATTAGCTTATGAATCTCATTCTGAAAATATTTTCTCAGAGATATCACATATAGCAACGAGGTCAACAACAACTGAGGATTTTCATGGCCCGCAATTAGCAAAATCATAGCATTGTCTTCAAATTGCGCATTAGTGATTTCCTTTTGGTTCAAAGAAGCCCATAAGCATGTAGCGGCGCTTTCGGGTCGACAGTTTCCCTGTTCGCAGTCGTTCAAAAGAGTCTTGCAATAAAACTTCTTAAACTCTTTTAGTTCCTTTCTTGCTGAGAGTCGTGAGGGAATGGGTAGCATGTCCAAGATGGGAAAAAGCATGTATAATGGCCTAAAAATGTTTTTCTTAATGCTGCTCAACTGTCGATGAAGGGTATTTTCGTCGTCTCTATCAAGCGTACGAAAGTCGACCCCAATAACGGCCTCTCCAATATTTGCAAGACAGTACCTCTGAAATAAATCGGTAATTCCAATAGAATTCTTACCGCATCTTTCCTTTATTAACTTAATTAGCTTATCAGAATTGCGTTTGATCGGCTCGAGATTGGGAAATTGTACTGAATGAGTGACTATTTTTCTATATAGTCTCCAGTTGTCACCACAAGCACTAATAACATTATCACCAGTATACTCTGCAAGAATCGAGTACGGAATTTTCTTTTGATTTCCGCTTTTAACGAAAACGTCATCTTGACGAAAGACCTGTTGCAAGTAATCTGGTCTTGTTACCAAAATATTCCACCTCGATGCAAAATATATGGCAACGGCACCAGATTTTTCAAGCTTGTCAAAAAGAAACGTTTTATATATGGTCTCCTGATCCATCCCTAACATTGGACCAAATAAGGTCACATAGAAAGGAATAGTTGGAACATTCAGCGGGAAATTGAAAGGTGGGAGTACCACCTTTCGTATCTCGTTTAGAATCACCGCAAGAAGGCAAAATAATAGTGTTTGAAGTGAATTCATCATTTAATCCTTCAGTGCGCAAGGAGAAGGGGAGTCGAAGGAACCTTAAGAAGTTTCTTATTCAAGAAAAATTTTGCCCACTTTGCATACTAATGCATATTCGGCAAGGTTTGGAACCTTCAATTTCGGGTAATTAATATTTCTCACACTCAGCCTTACATAAATGATTAAATTTATTCAGTTTAGAATAGATTTGTAAATCATAAGCTAAATGAGAACCTACGATAAAGTACTAGCTTTGTATAGAAGAACCACCAATGGCATAGATAACTTCAAGATTCAGGGTCAAAGGGGAGTGTCATTGACTGCTACTGAAGTGCTGGCTCAGATTATGGGCGCAACAAAAGAAGAGTGTTTTGGACTCATGAGAATTCCGTACGGTGAAAATGTGATTTTTGATTTGAAAAACCAAAATGATGTATTTGTGGGTTTGGTAACTGCTAACGAAAATATAAGCACTTTTGATACTTGGTGCATCAAGACGATTCTTGAGAACGGACTCTTCCTTTTAAGTGAGGGACTAAACCTTTCTGATGTGGAAGAATATTCTGCAGCAATAACGGAGCTTTTCGCTAATACTTTAAAAAACTGTGCTGCTGATGACCTTTGGGAATCTGTTGGATTAGAAGTTTTTGAGACAAACGTCAGATTTTTTGTTGCTCGTGGATTGCAAATTGAAACTGTTCTTCCTGCTTTCCCTTGCAAATCATCCAATCGAAAAAAAGCTAAATCTTCTTTGCCTGACAAGGGTGAGGAGCTTGCTTTGCTAACAATCATCAACTTTGTACAAGCTGTCAATTCTTTGTATCCTCCGGGACTACTCTTTCATATTATTAGTGACGGTCATGTTTTCAGTGATTGCATAAACGTCAATGATAATGAAGTCGATGAGTATGCTAAAGGCTTGCAAGAGCTTTACCACTCCATTAAGCCAAAGGACTTTACAAATATTCATTTTAGAGGTTTGGGCGAATGTTTCGAATCTGAAGATAAACAGGAGATCTCCGAGTTTGTGCATCAATTCAAGTTGGACCATCATCTTAATACGAAGCTTGAAAACGAGGCCGAAATTAACAGAAAAATACTTATGTTAGCGTGTGACAACGATCATGGCAAATTGAAACTGGAAATTAAGTCGCAGATTCATCCTAGGCTGTCTTTGCACAGAGGTTTCATGACCTTTATGCGTGAGGATTTGAGAGGTGTCCAGGCTGAAAAGTCATTATCCAACAAGAGTTACAAAAACTTGACTTCCCGAATTGCTTTTGAAATGATCAGACGAAATGAAGCCTACTCTAATTTGCTCGAGTTGATGTTTCCCTTTCATATCAGACTTTCCATTCATGCTCATAAGAATAATGGGCCCAAGTTTGGAATCAAGTTATTGAATAATTGCAAACTCTTGGGACTTGATATTTCAAACAGTGACCAATTGCTCCACATTCCGACCCCATGGCACAACGCAATCTTTCAAGTTGGAGATGAGCGGACAATATACGTGAGTGCCGTAAAAAATACGGAATATTTTGTCAAAAGTTATACTGGAGGTTGGTGTGACGTTCAAAAATGTTACATATTTACAAACTTCGAGATTACCACGTTGGATGAGAAGGATTCGGTAGTACGACTGATAGAACTTTGAGACAGGAACCTTTTTATTCTGTTTTACTTTGTTTATTGTATTGAGAAATCTATTTGCTCAAGGTTTGCAACATTTATTCCGCTCGTAAAACTATTTTTTAAGAAGTTATGATGCTATTTTTAAACAAGGAGACGAGCAATTATTATTGCCACTTCTTATGTACTCACCTGAATGGATAAATCAATTATCCCTGTAAAACATCATCTAAATTACTTCAATCTCACGGGATCTACCTTCAAATTTGGGATTGAACAATAGGATCCAAGTAGGGACATCTGTCATGAATACGGAACAGACCCTCTTTTTTCAGCAGTTTGACCACGGAGATGCAAGCTCGTTTCCTGAAGGGCACCCAACTCGGTGTACTCTTTCGAGAAACTTTATTCTGGCAATAGCAGTTAATTTATTTGGCTCATCTGTCTCCTTCTGCTCAATGTTCATATTCATGGTGAATGACATCTGTTCAAAACACTCCAGTCATGTAAAGAGACAGGACCGGTTAGATGGACATCTTCCTCAGGCTCCTGAAACTGATCACAAAGCTGCTCATGAAATTGGCCATGGAAATATGAGTAAAGCTTTGGTATGTTTGAACTCAAACTTTCAGCTAGACTTTGTCGAGGTGTTAACATTTCAATACTTACTTTCTGGTATTATTGTCATGTTGATTTTCTTTTATCTGTGTGCACTGAAACCTAATAGTTCTAACATGGGCGTTTCACTCAGAAAATTCTTTCTTTTGAAACCTTTGCTCATAGTTGCACTAATCATAGCGTTCCAAACGCATCATGAGTTTAGAATCTTGACTTTTCTCATTATTTCTTTATTGGCAATATTAGAACCAAAATGGATAGAGGTCATGGTTGGAACTATTGATTTTCAAGAGATTATGCCTGAGAATAAGGAACTATTCGAGAATTCATTCTTTGTTAAGCGAGTTATCTCAGGTTTGGGGTATTTCGTTGGCTTGGTAATTTGCTTTGCTTTTCAAAGCCATAATGTATTTCCAGTCTATTTATCATTGGCTTTTTCAATTTTCGGGGCTATTGCTTCCTTAAAAGAGGTTTCAGAGAATGCAAATGCTTCCGATAACCTCGAGTCAGATGAACCAACGTTATCTGAAGTCACTAGAAGATCTCAATCCGAAAATAACGCCATTGTCAACAAAAGCAAACTTGTGACTAGTCGAGAAGCTTTATGGAAAATTCTTTGGGGAATTGCTGCACTATCCTTGAATCATTCCATCTCAATATTGTTGATAACGCTTGGTGTTACAAAGTACAATTGGAGAACGATTCAATTGGGACTAGGCTTCACTCTTAGTGAAACTGCTTCGGTTCTAATAAATCCAGCCAGCGAATCACGTATTTTTACCGAAGAATCTAGCCGGTCTTCTACTTTCAGGGTTCTTATCATAGCCGCATCATCGTGTCCCTCAATGTCGTTGGCTTTGTGCCTGCTTTCTCTTGCATTGGCTTTGACTATCAATTCAAGCTCAATTATCTACTTCAGTTTAGTAGTACTCTCTTTGAGCAGATCAGCGAGCCATGAAAGTGAAATTATGAATGCTGCAATTTCTTTTGATGTTCAGAACGAGTTTTTGGGAGCGTGTATTTTATCAAGTTGGATGATTCCATTGGGTATACTCCAAACTTATTCGAGCTCTGAAAAATACATCGCTTTTCTTTTGTTGATTACTCCTTGTGGCTTGCTCATATTACTTGAGTTCGTTTCCTCAAAATTAACGATGCCCTTTCCGAAAGACTCCTTTTCAGCTATATCATTAGAGGAACTACCTGCGCAGCGGGCGCCGTCCCCTCCTATTTTCTAAGTAGGGCCGATAAACGATGCTATCTAATCATTTTTATACCGTCTGAGATCTCAAGACTTTCAATAGCGCCTACAGATGCCAATCTAGGGAAGAAAATGAGGAACTCAAATATCTAACAACGATATTTTGTATTCTCCGGCTTATCCACTGTAGATGATATGTGAGCAGCTACTTGCTGCTTGTCACAAACTCAGGCCGCAGAATTGTAAGTCTACTGAAGTATTGACAATCATGACTGTGGTATTTCACTGTAACTCAGTACGTAATCGGGGGAACTAAAACCCATTGGGAGGGAAGCCGCCGGCAGAATTTTCAAGCCATATTTAAAAAAAAATTCGAGGCTCTTATTCCCTACAAAGATCAACCCACAATACATTCAATATTGTACGTAGACACGCAATTTCTTAGTGAAAGGATCCCTGGAGATGAAAATTATTTTCTATTCGGCATTACTCCGGATCTTGATTATATATGCTAGAAGATAACCTAAGCCGCTCTTCCAATGTATCTGTGTTCTTACAATGCATTACATATTCGTTGCTCGTCGGAGACTCGGTGGACAAGACAATAGCCTTGTGAGTCATGGCTGTGGCTATTTTTGATATTGAAATTTCTAACGAATTCACTGGGAACTTCCATTTTGGAGACAAACAAGACAGAATCTACTTTGAGGGGACTTTATTAAACTGAAAAGCGACTTATTCTGTTGTGGGTTTATCATCCGCATGATTAAATCTCAATACACTTAATACAAATGGCCTTCTTTTCACACAATACAATTACATTCTATTCACTAAAGATCCGGGCGCACAGCACCTTAGATCATAAACTTAAACTCGGGAGAATCGTCACCAATCTTCCTGGACTTCTTCCTGTCATCAACGCCAGTGTCCAAAATACGCTTGTTGGTCTTATTTCTGCAATAGTAGTAAAACGACAAAATACCAGCAGTAGCCGACGAAACACATAAGCAGCCCAACGTGAAGTCCGTTCCCAAAGTGTAATTTGGAGGGCGGTTAAAAACTTGGGGAGCAATTGCTCCGGCGATGTTTCCCAAAGACTGGTTGATAGCAATGGCACTTCCTCGCTTAAACGTAGGAGCAGAGTTGTTAGCAATCCAAGATTCATTGAGTCCTGGGCCCATATATAATGGCACACAGATGAGATAAAGAGCAAAGTAAAGAACACCAGCATTCTTTACAGTGCCAAGCATCGCATAGGCAGCAATAGCGAACATGTTGGTCACAATAATCAATGGGCCACGCATGCGGAAGCGGTCAGATAGTTCGGCAATGACCTGACTGCAAATAGCAGCGAAAATGTACACTGGAACAGTCAAGTACTGTGACTTCAATTTGTTGTAACCGAGGTGCGAATTCAAGATCGATGGTAAGAAAACGGAGAAACCGTACAAACTAATATCTTGACAAAATTGAATAAGTACCGAACAGGCAGTTTTGAAATCAAGGGCCGAAAGAAATTCCTTTAAATCGAAGCTATGGTCTCCTTCAATGTGTTTTCTCTGAACAGCTCTGTTTTCAAAAACCAATTTCTCTTCCGCAGTGTGGATTAACTTCTTGGGAGAGTCTGGCAAAAACACAAATATCAAGACGCCAACAAGAAACGACAACAATCCCTCGATCAAAAACAAGTAGCGCCACGATTCGAGAGACCCAGAGTGGATCTTGGTGATTCCTGTAGCGATGAGGCCTCCAAAAGCACCTGAGAGAGCCGAAGCGACGAAGAAATAACTTGTTCTTCTAGCAAATTCATGAGGTAAATAGAAATCGGTACTCATGAATGACATACAACTGAAATATGGGCCCTCGAAGAAACCAAGAAGAACTCTAAGTGCCACAAAACTTCCATAGTTGTTAGCAAACATGTGGCACAACGACACAATGGACCATGCCATCACCATGCCTCCGATATAATAACGAGGCTTCTTGAACTTTCTGAATAACCATACTCCAGGAAGCATGGTAGGCAAATACGCAGCATACACCAAAGAGTTGGCATTCGAGTACTGCTGCGCAGTGAGACCAATATCGGCATTCATTCCTGCCACTTTGGCGTTACCCACATTGGATCTGTCTAAGGCAGAGAAGAAGTATGCTGCACCGAATAATGGCATGAGTCGCCAGTCAAACTTGTGAAGAAGTTTCTTTTCAGCAACAGGATCGCATGGCTCTAGGTTCTCGATGTCGATGCTCGAGCCGTCTTCCACTGCAACCGAAACGTTCGGACCCTTTTCATTAGAGTCAACTCCAAGCTTAGACATTAGACGCTGAACTTGTACTACTGAGGGAAATTACCTGAGCATATTTATAGAATTTCAGTTTGTGGGTTGTGGGCGTTCGCTTATCAGTCGTTATCTATCCGAGGGACCGACGCGGAAAACTACTTCCTTCTGCGTGCCAACCTAATGCATGCAATATTCAGGAATTGCCTATCGGTTCAGGTTGATATATTGCTTGCTTGTAGGAATCATACGACATTCAGTCAAGGAGGATCTTCCAGCGTTGAGAAGGTGTGAAGTAATATCATTGGATGAAAAAGCTTTCATTGGGTGAATAAGCTATCATCGCATTGATTGTCGGGAGCCACATGGAAACCAGAACAGTCGTTCGCAACCATATGGACTTTTTGAGTGCAGAATTGCGTCCATCTGTTGGACGCATCTGGTCGGACAATATTTCAGCGATGAGATCTCTTCGACTATTATACATAATTTGTAATCTCCGTCAATGTAGGCTCGTGTATCTTCTCTTTCCATCCAACATGTCTATTAAGAGCGAATCCAACGAGGAGATCGCCATTGCATCCGAGGATGACCCATTCTATCAAAGGTTTTCGCCAGCAAGAAAACGATTGTTCGTGTTCATAGTGGCTTTGTCGGTATTTTTGTCTCCCTCATCGTCGATGGCATTCTTGCCGGCCGCCAAGGACATCGCCAGCCAATTTGACACTACCGAAACCGTGATTATTGTCTCCAACGCCTGCTACTACCTTGTCATGGCCATCCTGCCATGTATTATGAGTCCGCTCGGAGACATTTATGGAAGAAGGCTGATGTACTTGCTATGTTCGGGCGGATTCACTGTCTTCACAGTTCTTGTTGCCGTTTCACAGAACACTGGCATGTTTTTCGTATTCCGGTCGCTCACTGCCCTATTTGGCACTGCTTTCTTCTCGCTAGGTGGAGCAATCGTCGGAGATATCTACATCCCTCAAGAACGGGGAAATGCAATGGGATGGACACTCAGTGGATCTCAGTTGGGACCAGCGTTTGCACCTGTGCTTGGAGGCATAATTGTCACCTACACCAGTTGGAGGGTGATATTTGGTGTATTGGCGGGCCTTGGAGCCCTCACGTTTCTCTTGAGTTTTTTCTTTCTTGAGGAAACAATCCGGGTGTCCAAAGCAAGAAATCTCCGCATGGAGACTGGCTCAAAGTTTGTGTTTGTCCGCTACAATCCGTTCAGAGTGTTGAGGGCTTTCAGGTACCCAAACCTCATTTTTAGTGGAGTCATGAGCATGTCTCTAATGTACAATATGTGTACGCTAACCACACCTATCCCCAGTGTTGTCAATCCCAGGTTCAACTTGACATCGCCCTTATACGGTGGGCTTTTCTACCTAGCACCGGGCATGGGGTACTTGATCGGATCGTTGTATGGGGGCAAGTGGGCAGACAGATACGTTAAAAAGTTCATGAAGTTGCGAGGTAAGAGAGTTCCAGAGGACCGTCTACGCTCGGCATATGCTTCGTTTGGATTTGCTTTACCCGTGAGTGTTTTGATCTACGGTTGGTCAGTGGACAAAGAAAAGGGCGGAGTTGCTCTCCCGGTTGTTGCACTCTTTTTTAGTGGAGCAGCGCAAACGTTCTGCTTCCCCAGCATAAACGCTTACTGCGTGGACTGTCTTCCTCTGTTGGGCGGAGACGCCATAGCCTCCAACTACTTCATTCGCTACATAGCCGGAGCGGTAGGCACTGGCACATGTCTTCTCCAGATCCACAACATTGGTGTGGGATGGAGCAACACCATCTCATTTTTTGTCTTGCTCATTGGATTTGCCAACTGTCTTTTGTTGATCAGATATGGAGATGTGTTGCGTGAGAGGGCCATGGCTCTGGAACTGTAACACGTTCTCCCAAATCTAGAATGTGGATCTACATTATCCCTCTTAGTGTTTCTTTTTAGAATTTTTATTGGGTTCTTGCAAGGTCGACTCTACGGTGACTCATCATTTGCAGTATTTAGCAATGCTCCTGATATATTTAGCCATATCGGTTTATGGTCGAGCCCTGTCCGTGCCCTTAGTGCCTTGCATTGGAGAAGGAATTCCTGAGCCTTCTTTATAGGAGTCATTAACACAGGTAAGATAAGAACATATGCTAACAGTGCATGTTCAAGGATTGTTGAACATTACTGTATCTATCGCTGAAGCACCGAAGGAAGTCAAGATTGCTACAGCGGCCCACCTCCTTTTCGTGGGCGTAATCTTCTTTCGGGCTAGGGCCAGGGCCAATATCTAATCACCGAACCATTCGTGCAGAAAACGACGGAAAAATAATCGGTTGAGATTAGTATAATGTACAGGACGTACGCAGAATGCATATACCCAGTAACGGTATGCACACATCTCATCATAATCCGCTCTGCAGTTCGGTGCTTAGATAACCCGTGCGCAGTCCTGTCTGGACTAGTCCGCCGGCGTCCAGCACGTCCGGCAGTCACATATCTGGACAATTATCCACTTTTGAAATTATTCGGAATATGTTGGGTGAATCCAACGAAGTACCCGAGATCTCCGTCGCACGCCCATACCGCTGTGATGTATGTGGAAACACCTACACCAGACGAGAGAACTTGAAGCGGCATGAAAAGAGACGTAAGTAGTGTAATTCCACTTTCACCACAACTCAACTGACCTCAAGACAATAAACAACGGTTTGGGTGTCGCCTTTGCCCTCGAGTGTATTCTAGAAAAGACACACTCAAAGCACACATTCGCAGTGCACATCTATTGGAAGCAGTGGCTCCAATCCACTGGTTGCCACGAAGTGTGGACTTCACGGAAGTCCAACTCAACACTGAAGAAGCCGAAGTGTTGCTTGAAGTCAAAAGCAAAGACCCTATCCAATACAGACGTGGCTCTCTGCTACAAAACATAACAGCAGATCAAGTACAGGTCTTTCTTGATCAGTTCTGGGACAAATTCCATCCCACGTTCCCAATTCTCCACCGCAGAACGTTTGAAGTGCCCCAACACTTTGAAGAGAGCATTTTGGTCCATGTAATGTGCTGCATCGGTGCCAAGTACATCGAAGGCGGAAGTACCGTCTCGGACGACTGCTTCGCTTACTGTGTTGACTATCTCGACCGCCATGTGTCTGTTTTCGACCCAAATCCCGTCCCCATTGATGTGTTCCAGGCAGGTCTTCTAGCGGGATATTCTGGGTTGTTCTGGGGACGATCCGACTGGTACAAGTGGGCCAGTGGCTTCACCTACCAGTTGATTTTGATTGCTCGAGAAACCGGCATGTTTCAGCACGCTCCTATAGCGGCGGAGGCCGCCAAAACTGACTGGCAGCTGTTTTTGAAGTTGGAGCTGAGTCGCCGGAGCAGCTATGCGTTGTTTTTCATAGATGGCCAGATGTGCACTTTGCTCAACAATCCGCCCAAGATGTCCCACTACGAAATTAAGCATGTACTTCCGTGCGACGATGCTCTTTGGGAAGCAGGTACGGAGGCCGAGTGGCAGAGCACTCTTGAAAGGTTGTACTCGTCAGTGGAAGATGATGACGCTTCTCTGAGTGCCAGGAAAGGTGGTCCTGGTGTTCATTTTCTAGAGGCATTACAGCAGACATTGATATGTGGAAGTGCTCCGCCGCAAACGTCTTCTTTCGGAGGTATGATCATTCTCCTAGCGATCCACATCATGATAAGAAACATGACGCAGTTTGCGGGGATTTTGGAGACATGCTATGCGCTAGCACAGGACCCCTACTCAAGACGATCCCAGTTGGGGAATGCTTTGGATGGGCTCAGGTTTTTGATTCCAAGAAGGACTTTGGAGGTGCGCCAACGTATGAAGGGCATGTGGGGGCTCTTCGAAAGCACTTTACATTTAGCACTCATCCATCTCCATCTCCCCGACACCGCCATCACTTCGGGCGTTGTTGAACCAGACTTGGGCTCCACTATCGCGACTGCTGCTGCATTGACCCAGCCACAGTCCATTATACCTCCTGGGACGGCTTTCCTCGGTAATGACTTGCACAAGTTTCCTTACGAGACAATGGCCTTGGTTACGGGTCACATAGGATTTTTCTTGAAGACGTTCAATCCAGAATTACATGAGACAAATCCACTGCTCACTTACATGTTCTACAAGGTGAGTTTAGTCACATGGCTGGTCCTACGTTTGCTCATTAGCCGGAGTCAACTAACAGTGCAGAGCCCTAATCCAAGAAAGGCGAGTGATTCTGAAGTTCGGAGTCCACTCGACCCAAAGCAATTGCAACAGGAATTTATGACGAAGCACTTGGCTGTGGAGATCTTGAGCCACGTGGAGCATTCAGACAAGTTCAGTGATATAAGGTGCTACGAAGATTGGATTGAGCGACGACTTGCGTCATTTGACACTTGGGGGGTTGGGCAGTGCGGTGCAATGTCGTTCAAGGATATGTTGCTGATCGGTGACGTAAGGTGAAGTGCTTTACAAGAAGAATATATAAATGAAGCATGTCCTGGCAATCGTTTTTGTAGTCTGTCATTAGCTTAAAGCTGTCCCTGTTGCTCGGGTACCAAATTCTCCACGCGGCCCTTCGCCAATCCCGCTTGAATATTCCGTATAACCATTTTCTCCATTTCGTGGACGGTCTGCTGGGCGTTAGTTCCCATGTGAGGAGTGGCGGTGACATTCTCAAACTCGAGCAACTCCTGGTTAATGTGGGGCTCCGATTCAAACACATCGAGACCTGCTGCACCCACTTTGCCAGATTTCAACTGCTTGATCAACGCTTTCTCGTCAATTACCTCTCCTCGTGCTGTATTGACGATAATCACACCGTCTTTCATGTTGCGCAAAAGCTCTTCACTGATGAGGTGAAACGTTGACGAATTCAAGGGCACATTTATAGAAATGACGTCTGCCTGGGCCACTAATTTGTTTAAAGTGTCACAGTATTCACAGTCTTGCTCTTTCTCCGAACTCACTCGGCTGCGGTTGTAGTAAACGATCTTCTCGAAGCCGAATACACGAGCACGGTCTCTCACCGCAAGCCCGATACTTCCCATACCAACAATTCCCAACACTTTCCCTTTTGCATTAACACCTGCTCTCACCCCTGCACTGTTTCCTCTCACGGGCCATAAACCCTTTTTCAAGGCTCTTGAGCCCTCAACAAAGTTCCGCATGGCCGATAACATGAGGAAGATGTTCGTATCGGCAGTCGAGGCATTCACAACTCCCGGACAATGTGCTAACTGAATCCCCTTAGCAGTAATGGGCTCCACGTCGCATTGATCGTAGCCAGCACCTTGGTGTGCAATGTACTTCAACGATGGAGGAAAATGAGCTACCAACTCGGCATCAAAACGGCCCACCACACGTCCTGTCAAGTAACCTCTTCCAATAGCAACACACTGCGAGTACTTGCCGTGGAGATCCTCTATGAACTGCTCACGCGAGTAGTCGGAGCCAATGTGGACGACTTGCACCCCAGCTTCCTGCTCGAACTTGATCCAGTCTTCACCAGCAAAGCGAATCGGGTCAGTATGGAGAATGAGTGGACGAATCATTAGGACGAGGTTTGAAATATCTGGGTAAGGTTATTTTTGCTCGCATAAATATGTGACGTCGATGTCCCCAGCATTCTATCCAGATTTTTAGGTCCACCGTCCAGTTCGTTCACCTCGCTCCGTGCATAATGTCCAGAGCGCACCTCTGCATCGCCGACGTCCACAATGTCCAGAATGTCCAGAGCCATGCAGATCGGTATTTACCTTCCCGTTCCAGTATCCTAGCGTCCTTTTATATCGCCGAAATGGAGTTTCCACTCACCAAACATGAGCCATTTTCTTCACCTCCAGGTCCAACCTCAGGACGAGTTTAATGACATTCGCAAGAAACTTAACGGCGACTCCTTTATTGACAAGATCGATGTCAGCGCAGGTGTCTACAGAGACCAAGTCGGAGAACCATACACTTTCCCGGCTGTGACAGAGGCCAAAAGCAAAATCATCGACTACCACCACGACTACAATTTGTGTTTGGGTATTCCTGAGTTTGTGTCCAGCGCAGCCAAAATAGCTGTTGGAGAGAAAGCCGTCAGTGAAGGGCGTGTGGCTTCATGTCAAACAGTTGGAGGAACCGGTGCTTGTCACTTAGCAGCACTGTTCTTGGTGCAGAAATGTGGTTATACCCACTTCTATTTGGGAACACCAGCATGGCCCAACTACACTCCCTTGATTCTCCACAGTGGTGGCACTCTCTCCACCTATGAGTACTACGATCCGGAAACCAAAACGATTAATTTTGCAGCCGTTGAGGCTGCGTTGGAGAAGGCACTGGCAAACTCTGTGTTTGTCTTTCAGTTGTGCTGCCACAACCCTACGGCAACAGACATGACTATGGACCAGTGGGAAATCGTGGCAGACATCATGAAGCAGCGTGGATTGATTGCCTTCTTCGATTCGGCTTACCAAGGATTGGCCTCGGGCTCTGTAGAGGAAGACGGAGCTCCGGTCCGCATGTTCATCGACAAGGGTCTCGAGGTGGTTGTGGCCCAGTCGTTTTCAAAGAGTTTGGGCTTGTACGGAGAGCGGATTGGGTGTTTGCATGTGGTGACTGACCAAGCAGCCACCGGACTTGTTGCAGACCAGTTGCGGTACATTTTCAGGGCTGAATGTAGCAGTTCTCCTGCCTTTGGTGCACGAATCGTGTCCACCGTGATGAAGGACACCAGCCTTGAGAAAGAGTGGAAGGAGAATCTCACTGCAATAGCGCTGCGGTTAGTGGAAACAAGGAAAACGATCTTGAAAAAACTCACAGAAAGAGGAACTCCCGGGGATTGGACACATGTGACCACCCAAAGAGGCCTTTTCTGGTACAGTGGGTTGAGCGAGAAGCAGAGCCAGAAGTTGATGGACGAGCTGCACGTTTATCTTCCAAAAAATGGCAGGGTGAACATTGCGGGCTTGAACGACAAGAACATTGACCGTTTTTGTGATCTTTTCCACGACGTGGTAGTCAATAAGGTATAATTATTATCCAATGTACGCCAGTATTCAAAGACAATTGAGAAACGTTGAAATTAGTAGTACGCGTGATACGACAGCAAATCGCCTTAATTAAGAGAATCGAATCTCCGATGTTGGTGTTTTATGACTGCCTTCATAGCTAGACACTCTAGCTCTATGGTATAGTTGCGAACACAGCAATATGGAAGAGAAAATATCATTAGCACTTTCATTCGACACAGTAATAATGTACTCACTTCGCCATGTCTTAATCTGGTAATCTGATTAATTTGTTGGGGGAGGCTCTGCTATCTTAGTCGTCAATTCCGCATGGACTTGCGGTGCCTGGACTGGTGCTGGTGAATGGACTGGCGCTGGTAAATGGACTGGCGCTGGTAAATGGACTTGCGCTTTACGGACTTGCGTTGCGTGCACTGGCTCCGCGACGTTGGAGCTCCACCATTCAATTATGCACGCTGATACCGTAATTGAACAAATATATATTGGGAACCATGGGCTACCATATCAATCAAAAGTTCAGCCATGACCAAGGGTATTAGAGTCGCTATCGATAGAGGTGGAACCTTTACCGATGTCCACGCCGTTGTCCCTGGTGGTCAAGACATTGTGTTCAAGTTGTTGTCAGAAGACCCAGATAGCTACAAAGATGCCCCAACTGAAGGTATTAGACGCATTCTCGAGGAGGTTCACGGCAAAACGATCCCTAAATCGCAGTTGTTGAGTCTCGACTCCATCGAGTCCATCAAGATGGGCACCACCGTGGCCACGAACGCCTTGTTGGAGAGAGATGGCGCTAAGGTGGTGTTGTTGACGTCCAGAGACTTCAGAGACGTGCTCGCTATCGGCAACCAAACTCGCCCAGATATCTTCAATATTTCTGCCAAGAAGTTGAGTCAGTTGTACGACAAGGTTACGGAGATTGGTGAGCGTATCACGTTGCCAAACTATACTGAAGGTGGCGGGCCAGAAAAGGTGGTGACGTTGGGTGACAATGATGAATATGACGGAAGGTTGGTCGAAGGTACCACTGGTGATATTGTTGAGATTCTTGAGCAGCCAGACTTGGCGGAGGTAACTCAGCAGTTGCTCCAACTTAAAGAAGAAGGCTACACCAGTTTGGCCATCTGTTTTTTGCATGCTTATCTCTATCCCAAGCATGAACAGCAAGTGGCGGAGCTAGCCCGTAGCATGGGTTTCCAGGTCTCTGTTCTGACTGAATTGCAACCAGTCATTGGCATTGTCACCAGATGTTCCTCCACGGTTGCAGATGCATACTTGCTTCCTAAGATCCAGGAATACTTGAAAGGGTTTTCCCAGGGATTCGATGGTGGCCTTGAAGCTTTTGGAAACAAGTTGTTGTTCATGCAATCTAGTGGAGGTTTGTGCCCATGGAATAAGTTCACCGGCTTGAGAGCCATCTTGTCTGGTCCAGCAGGTGGAGTGGTTGGCTTGGCTGAGACTTGCCACGACACACGGGATACCAACAAGGCTACCTTGGGTTTGGATATGGGAGGAACTTCGACAGATGTCTGTCGCTACAGCGGCCGGTACGAGCATGTGTTTTCCAATATCGTGAGCGAGGTGCATTTGACCACCCCACAGTTGGACATTTCCACCGTGGCTGCTGGAGGAGGATCGATGCTTTTCTGGGAGAACGGCATGTTTAAGGTTGGACCTCAGTCTGCGGGTGCTAATCCGGGCCCTGCGTGTTACCGTAATGGTGGACCTTTGACCATCACCGATGCCAATGTCTTCACGGGAAGATTGTTGCCAGAATACTTCCCCAAAATTTTCGGGCCCGATCAGAACGAAGGCTTGGACGTGGAAGCACCAAAGAGGTTATTTGAGTCATTGACGAAAAAGATAAATGCCGACATTGGGGGCAACTTGAGTGCTCAGGAAGTTGCGCTTGGCTTCTTGAAAGTTGCTTACGAGAGCATGTGTCGCCCTGTGCGGACATTGACAGAAGGTAAGGGATACTCGACGAGTGATCACAACTTGTGTGTGTTCGGTGGCGCCGGAGGTCAGGTGTGCTGCAATGTGGCACAGATCTTGAATGTGGAGAATGTGGTAATCCACAAGTACTCTTCCATATTGTCTGCTTACGGTATTGCGTTGGCAGACGTGACTATTGAAAAGCAGGAACCTGTTTCTCTTGAATTTTGTGAGTCCAACATGGCAGAGGTCAAGGAAAAGGTTGCAGCTGTTACTGCCAAGGTGATGGAAGAGTATGAGAAGCAAAAAGTCTCCGATTCGGCAAGAACAACCACTGAGGTGTACATGAACATGAAGTACTCGGGCACGGACACTTGTCTTATGATCTTGAAGCCCGAAGCCTCTTGGGACTTCAAGCTGCAGTTCCTTGAGCAACACGAGCACGACTTTGGCTTCAGCTTGGACAGATCTGTGATGGTGGAGGACGTGCGTGTGAGATTGGTGGTCCACAGTGACTGCAAGAGCACCATCAATCCTTTCGAGGAGAAGGATCTGTTTGCGAACAATTTGCTTCCCGAACCTCAACCTATGAAGACTACTCAGGTCTTCTACGAGAATTTGGGCTACCAAGACGCCAAGGTGTTCAGTTTGAAGGAGTTGCCCGCCCGTACGGTGGTGAGTGGCCCGGCCATCATCATTGACGATACTCAGACTATATTGGTGGAGCCCGATTGCACTGCCCACATTCTTTCTGAATCGGTTATCGTTTCTGTGGGAAGAGCAGTGGCTCCAAAACTCTCGGCTACAGTTGTTGACCCCATTCAGTTGTCCGTGTTTGGCCACAGATTCATGTCCATTGCGGAGCAGATGGGCAAGACCTTGCAGATGACTGCCATCTCTACCAACATCAAGGAGAGACTTGACTACTCGTGTGCATTATTCACTCCTGAAGGAAAATTGTTGGCTAATGCTCCGCATATTCCTGGGCACTTGGGATCCATGTTTTTGGCCGTGGAGAAGCAATGCGAGTTGTGGAATGGCAAGATGAAGCCCGGCGATGTGCTCTTTGCCAACCATCCTTCGACTGGTGGAACCCACTTGCCTGATATTACAGTGTTGACACCAATCCTTGACGACGATAACAATGTTCTTTTTTGGACCGCTAGCCGTGGGCACCACGCTGATATTGGAGGAATCTCCGCGGGTTCCATGCCTGCCGATTCCAAGGACATTTGGCAAGAGGGTGCTGCCATCGAGAGTGAGTTCCTCTACAAGGAAGGAGTCTTCCAGCACGACAAGGTGGTGGAGTTACTTTACACTGTTCCAAGTCAGTATCCTGGCTGTGAGGGATCCCGTGCCCTCGAAGACAATATCAGTGACTTGAAAGCACATGCTTCAGCCAACTACAAGGGAATGCAGTTATTGAGCAGCTTGATAGAAAGCTTTGGTTACGATGTCGTCAAGCTCTACATGGATGCCACTCAGAAAGCTGCGGAAGTTGCTGTCCGTGGATTGTTGCAAGTCGCATACGAGAGGTTTGGTGGAGAGCCACTCAAAGCCGAAGAGTTTTTGGACGACGGTACGGCCATCAATGTTACTGTCACCATCGACCCTACAGATGGAAGTGCCGTTTTTGACTTCACCGAAAGTGGAGATGAGTTCTACAGCAACTTGAACTGTCCGATCGCTGTTTTGTACGGAAGTATTCTTTACGTCTTGCGGTGCCTCATCAACATCGATATTCCTTTGAACAGTGGGTGCATGGTACCGTTGGATATTAGGGTCAGAGAAGGCTCTTTATTCAAACCTTCTTTTGAGGCTGCGACAGTCGGTTCCAACGTCGAAACAGCTCAAAGGATCTCAGACGTGTTGTTCAAGGCATTCGAGGCGTGTGCAGCTTCTCAAGGAACATGCAACAACTTCACCTTCGGCTCATCTGATCCTAAGTACGGCCTCTTCGGATACTACGAGACCATTGCAGGAGGAGGAGGTGCAGGTGAGAACTTCAACGGTCAGTCAGGTGTCCAGGTCCATACCACTAACACCCGAATGACCGACTCGGAGTCCTTTGAAAAGAAGTTCCCTTGTATCTTGAGAAAGTACGAGATCCACCGGGGCACAGGAGGTGCTGGCTTGCATCGTGGTGGAGATGGAGTGATTCGGGAGATTGAGTTCACGATTCCTTTGCAAGCCACGTGCTTGATGCAGCGTCGTGTGTTTGCGCCTTACGGCATGAGTGGAGGCAACCCAGGTCGGAGAGGCTACAATTTCTGGTTGAAGAAAGAGGGTAATCGGATCAGAAAGATTGCCTTGGGTGGACAGAACTCGGTGTGGGTGAGACCAGGAGATAGAATCCGCATTGAGACTCCCTCTGGTGGAGGATGGGGGAACCCAAATGAAAATAATGTGGGGATATTTCCCAAAGTTAAGTACCCTGCTATTGATGCTCCATATAAAGAGCCTACCATTCTCACTGGGACAGTAGGTCTCAGAACAGCAATTGGGAACACAAACTAGTACATTTACTTCAAATACTTCTAATAATTAAATATCTATAGACATCAAATCATAGAAGATTATCGGATGATGGTGCCAACCTCTCTCACAGGCGGCCCTACTATGGCACCAAGCTTTTCTACTTCTTCATTCTTTAATCAGCATTACTATGCGATTAGCATCAAAAGCGGAAGGCTCAAGAGCCCCAATGAAATGACTTTTATCAAATTAAGGGATGAGAATCACCATTAAAATCCCATTAGCTGACAATTTACATTGTGTTCCTGCCTTATCTGTATTATTTTGCTGAATGGGTTATAGTCAATCTATGACACTGCTCTTCTGTCCCCTGATGATGCTGCAGGAGGGTTGCAGGAGGATATGCGTTGTTAGAATTCGGACAATAATAGTGAGGTATGACAATTCGAAAACGAGAATTCTTAAAATCCACAGATAGATTACGTGAAAGTGTATACTTTGATTTGATCTTATTCGATTTTGTTGAGTATTCAATTTTTGCGTCGACTTCGTAGCTTTTTCACTTTGGTAAAGATTAGAAATTGCGCCCAATTTTTGCCTAAGTGCAGCGGCATTGCGAAGATACATAAACTTGATCTTAAATCATTTGTGAAGAAAATTTTCAATTGATAAAGAAGAGTGAGAAATATCTGAACTTAGCTTGCTGGGGTTATCTATTTCTTTTGCTATCGTGAATCGTGAACTTATCACAGTCCGGTTCAAGTTGTTTTCATGCCAACACTGATTTCGGTCGAAGGCTGCTTGGAAAATAACATACAATCTCGACAGTTTTCGTCCTAATGAACACATAGGTGGAGAATTTCTCTGCTTTGAAAGTAATGAATGGAATAGACTTTATTGATATCCCATGAGAGTATCTATCCACAAAAAGCATTACAGCGGATGAATTACGGAGAACTCCACAAAAGAAAGTCTATTCGAATCAGATGATCATGACGACATAGCAGTTATTTGAACTTGGATCAGGTGTATGAGTTTCAAGTATGGAGTCATAATTACAATTACAAAATACTTTTTCTAATGTGGAAATTCTGTCCATTAACAACGTAGACTCCTGATTGAGAGGAAATAACAGTTCTCACTGGCTGCTAAGGCAGCACCTGATCTGGGAATTGCAGGTGCTCTATCAGTTGTACCTTAATCCAGACAACGCATGAACACCAACATCAAGGTTTATTGCTCAACGTCAGAAGCATCTGTATGCGAACGAAGCAAATGGAACAAAACGCAGGATGCTGAGATATTGCACGATCTTCATTCTTTGTATTGGCTCAAGCTGGTGTCGTAGTATCGACCCCCTCTTTCAAAAACGAAGAATCGAAGTTCAGCAACAAATAGCATCAGCAAAGCGGGAATTAAACATTCAGAATCATTTCATACAGAAATGCAGTGCTTTATTTTATACTTGTCTGCTATTTTGAGGGCTTGAAAGCGATCGTGGCACAAGCTGTTTTCGAATACTTCAAGAATTCGCGAGAAGCACCAGATGATCACCATGCAACCAAAAAAATTGTGAATCAGTCACAGAAAAAACCAAACTTCAATGAAAATACACAAAGTGCATCCAGAGAATTTACTTTGGAGGATTTTAAGACAACTCAGTGTGCGGCAACTTGTAATGAAATCAAGAGTTGAGAATTCGATCAATGAGAGCCGTGATTCCGCCATCATCAGGTGTTAACACAAAGTAAAGACCAGATAGTAAAGAGAGCATTTGAATGCACCAAATAGAACTATTTTTTGAAGCTTATCCTTAACTGGTGTATGGTAATCTTCAGAATTGGTTCTGAAAGAAATCAACAGGTCTGTGCGAAAGCTAGAGTAATCCCCTTCGAACTTCAAAGTCAGAATGACCAGTATGATCCAGAAAAAGTCATCTTTATTCCGCGAACTGTGTTTATTGCAGCATTCGAGTCCCACTAGACAACAGTGATGAGAATTGCAAAGTTGCACACAACCGGACACATTTCAACCTGATTCGACCGCAAGTGATAAAACCTCCACGACAGGAAGAGTTACACGGCAGCCATTGATTGATAAATGTTAAATGTGAAGCTCTTCTTTGAAGATCACATAGGGAGAACAGGCATAATGTTTGACTTCAGCAATCAATGAAAGCTTTGACTCAGACAAAGATCAGATGAACCTGAGAGAAGCCGATGGACACTTGAAGTTGACCTGAAAATTGGTGGTGTTCCATTAATTTCCTAATGTTGCACTTGATTCCAGACGCGCATGACCACCAACATCAACGTCATTTTTCTCAACGTCAGAAGCTTCTGTATTCGGAAAATGTGATTGGAACAAGTAATAGAATGCAAAGGAATCGCACGTTCTTCATTCTTTATGTTGGCCCACGCTGGTGTCGTCGTATCAACCAATTCTTTGAAAAAATGAAGAATTGAACTTCAGCAACAAATAGCGACAGCAAACCGTAAATGAAACATACGACTTCCTTCCACACAGAATTGCAGTATTATGTTTAATACATCTTTGGTATTTTGTGGCCTTGGCAACGATTGTGGGAGAGTGTATTTTCGGGTTCTCCATGAATGTGCGAGGAACACCAGAAGTTCACCATGTAAGCAAAAAAATTGTGAATCATTCACAGAAAACAGCGTCAGTCAATGGTAAAACACCGAGTGTATCCAAATATTCCACATTGGAGGATTTTCAGGCAACCTAGTGCGCTGCAACATGAGGTGAAATCAAAGTTTGAGATTTCAACCAATGAGAGCTGTGATCCCACCATCAAGTTTCAACGCAAATTAAAGTCTTGGTAGTACAGAGTGCACTTGAATGCATCAAATAGATCCATTTGTTAAGAAGAACCTTTAACTGGTGTGTGGCAATCGTCAGAAATGGCTCTGAAACTCCTAGGGAAGGGCATCGATTAACGCGTATAATCTCAGACGCAGAGACTCATTTCAGTCTGGAGAAACTCTTTCCTGGTTCTGAAGGTGGTCATCCCAATAATCGATCAGCATCAGACTACGGTGGGCCATTGTTCTGCGTTGTCACCCGCAGCCGGACACAACTGGAGACAGTTCGAAACTGTTGGACACACTTTAATCCGAATTTACCACAAGTAACGACAGCTCTGCAACAGGAAGAACGTAACCGGTAGCCTGTGATACGTCTGTTTCAACGCTGAGGTCCTTGAAAGATCAAACGGAGAGAACAGGCATTTGTGTTCAACTTCAGCAATGAAGAAAGCCTTGCCCAAACTCAAGCAAACAGGAGAGCGGTGGGAACGTTTGAAAGCCACAGGCACTGATAGAACAACTTATTCTTGTCTTCGGGGAAGAATCGATCGTCCATGTCGCCAGAACGAGGCCGACATGGGAACACTAGCCTGGAGCATCCGTAGTTTGGCATAATTCCATCTTTCAAATTAGTATTGGACAGTAATCCAACCTTGGTTTAGCGACTCATAGCATCTTTGAGTTTCTGTTAGGAAGAACTTGTAGACTCAAAAAAAAAAAAGGTTATGCGCGTTCTACTCAGAACCACACGCCTTGGTCCAGTACGGCGCATTGACCAGGATTCTAATTACCCAATGTCCCGAAATACAACAACAGTCACAAATAAAAGATCATTGCATTAGAATTTGATTGGCGAGGGCGATTTAATGATGGATAATTGAACTGGCTAATGGGGGTAGTGTAGAGACTGACATAAGCACCAATGGAATGAGGAGTATGGCTAGTTATTGATCTGAAGACATTGATTTGAAAACAGTTAATCAATAGAGGATATTAATCTAAAGCAGGTAGGAGGAAGGGCGTGCTCGATGACTTAGAAGAGTGACTTAACGGGATTAGGTGAAACGTTAAGGAATTCAATCGAGCTGATGATCTTTCCAGATTGACATCAAATTCACCAATTCCTCCTCAAAAAGTCAAGCTCATAATCAGTAAGTATAGAAAAAGCTTCAGACTGATCTAGAATAACACAATCAAAAATAACCAAGTAATCTGATAACGACGTAAGTAGGGCAAGTATTTTATGCGGTGAGGACGCCAATCCCATATAATTTTACATGACTATGTTCATCGTCACAATTAGGAGATCAAAATGTGAGTAAATATTGTAGTTCGAGAAGGCATACTGGGGAGTTTTATTGATGAGAGTGCCGAATGAGAGAGTAGAGGCTGCAAAGGCAGAAGGTATAGAAACATCGAGAAGAAAGAGAAAAGGTTGAGCGGTACGACATTGAGATGATCCGAGTAGCTCATCAACGTCTTTGGAATCATATGTAACGACTGGCGGTCAGTCTAAGTGCTATGACGAATCGATATTATATATTTTTGCAAACTAAACTGTATAACTAAAAGTAGGAGATCGAGAGTCTCTAGATTTGTAGGTTTTAAAACAGGAGAATCAATCACTTTTGAGATCTGACAAGTGGTAACTGAGTTACTTGTTGAATTTAATGATAGTTGAGAGTTGGGATTAATGCATACGCTAGACACAGAGAGTGGCAACATACTACAAAGGTCAAAATAGATTGCTTATCAGACATGAAACAAGTAGAATTGGGAAGTAAGCACTGATGCCTCAGGATTTGACCTCACCTTAATCGTGGAGAATGGGTCTGTGGCGTAGTGACTGGGAGAAGCAGCAATGGAACGGTATTTGAAAACACTCTGTAAATATACTGAGTAAGGGTAGTCGCTGACAAAAAAAAGGAGTTTTAACGATTAGTTGAATCATAAAATGGCAAGGATACGAGAGAAGAAAACAAATAGTGTAAAGGCATTCAATCTACGACATTGTGTTCAAGAGCTTAATAAAAGGAATACTCAAATAGCGGATGGTAAAAGTGTACGCTGAGAGTATTCTGGTTATTGTCTAAGATACAAAGCACCTTTACAAACAAAATTCGATTCAAATGGTGACAGACTCAACGAATTGATAAACACAGCATCACCAGAAGAAAACAGGAAAGGATACTTTGCAGCTAGTACGATGAAGAATTATCGGAAACTAATAGAGAAGTTCGAAGTATTACCGTGACCAAGGAAACCACCTTCGCATGAGTCAGTAATACTTTAGTAATACTCAACTACACCAGAAACATTAGCACCTAAGGTCAATGTTAAAATCGAACGTTAGAGCGACGTCAACTCAAGTAGTCGTAAAGCGTTATGAATAAATGAATGGTAGCTGAGGGTTCTGAAACGATAGCATGTATGGCCCAAGAGAGACATCGTTAAAATAGTATAACGATCGGATATTCGTTCAGAGTACAGTTTTCATGGAA
The DNA here is from genome assembly GCA_030562885.1 of Sungouiella inulinophila. NCBI lineage: Eukaryota > Fungi > Ascomycota > Pichiomycetes > Serinales > Metschnikowiaceae > Sungouiella > Sungouiella inulinophila. The sequence goes on from JAKUAG010000034.1 coordinate 35,460, forward strand.
TGCCCAACATCGATTAACTAGTTAAGTGGAAGATTGCAGTTCAACCTTCAGATAGATAGCTCTGGTATGTGTTGTGATCAGAGTGATAAGTATGTCAGTAGTCGGCTTTACGAGCGTGGCATATCCCAGAGAGAATAGAAGTAGCTCCAGAACACCACATATATTATTAGTTTGATGAAAACAAACGTTTTCAAGGACCAAGGCATGCCCAGGCAGCACCAACATCAGCAAGAGGGACTACATTCGCGACCAGGGGGCGCGGAAAATTTTTTCCCACCTTATATATCCCCTTGTCCCCCCGCCTTCTCCCCGTCCTAACACCACCCCCTACCCCACCCCAAGCCTTATTTCTCGTAGCCTAGTAGAACCCCCCACGCTTGAACATATAGCTGCCGCGCGCTAAGCGTTCGGTTGCGGCCATACCAAGTGGAAAATACTGTTTCCCGTCCGATCAACGTTAGTCAAGCCACTTAGGGCCACAGTGAGTAATACAGTGGGAGACCATGTGTGAAATTGTGGTGCTGCAATCTTTTTGCACTGGAGCGCTCTTGAGCGCGACACGACCCCCAGCCGAGCGCAGCGAAGGCCTCAGCGACTGCCACCCTTGTTTGTAAATTTTTGTTGATTTGGCCCTTATGGCCCTAGGTTCGGCGCGAATTTTGGATATTGGCCCCAGGTTCTGCCCCAAGTTTGGCCCCAAGTTCGGCCCTATTTACACTTTCGCACCCGCCTTGACTCCTAGTGCACTGACTACCGCCTTTAAATTCAATATTTTTGCTGATTTGGCTCCTCTGGCTCTGGGTTCGGAGGGAATTTTCATTATCTCCCTCTACTTCGGCCCTAGATTCCCCAGGTTTGGCCCTAGACTTGGCGCCTACTTTCATTTCGCACCCATTTCGCGCGCTTCGCCCTGCGCTGGGAACTCAACTAGAGAATCGCGACGCAAACCGGAGATCTTTGGAACACGGCACGACCGTGTGTAAGCAACAGCAAATGCTGCCACCATAGTATGGTTAATAGTGGGTGCGCTGCTGAAGCAGCTAGTCACTACTTTGCGGTCACAGGCTCACGCCTGCTCCCGCGCAAATCTGTAGAGATCGTCTACAAACCCGACAACAGAGGCTTAATCTCAGCGGATCGTAACAACAAGGCTACTCTACCGCTTACAATACCCCGTTGCACATCTAAGTCGTATGCAAAGGATTTATCCCCGCGCATCGTGACATTGCTATCCGCCAGCTAGGCACGCAGTCTTCCACCACGCACCCGTTGCCAGCCCCGTATGGTCTTGCGAATCACTTATTCGTATCCAACTCCAACGCGCGAGGTAAGGTCGTCGCTTCTAGCATGGATTCTGACTTAGAGGCGTTCAGCCATAATCCAGCAGATGGTAGCGTCGGCCCGGTGCCTGGTCAGACAGGGCCAAATACCAATTATCTGAATGAACGGTTCCTCTCGTACTAAGTTCAATTACTATTGCAACAACGGTCCATCAGTAGGGTAAAACTAACCTGTCTCACGACGGTCTAAACCCAGCTCACGTTCCCTATTAGTGGGTGAACAATCCAACGCTTACCGAAT
>JAKUAG010000035.1:0-26127 GCA_030562885.1 Sungouiella inulinophila
ACTTTTGTGGTGAACTCCCCACATCTGTGATATCACTCCTGTTCAGATATGATTATATATATGGTAGAGACCTGCTGGATTTTGTTGTTCCTAATGGAGTGAGAAAGCTACTGGTATCACCCAAATTGGCAAAATACCCAGACAGCATCCTTGATTTGGAGATTAGGGACCATCTTACATCATACCCTAGAAACTTGAGGTATCTTACCTTGCAAGGGGAAAGTATTTTTCTTAATCCCAAAGAGTTTGAGCTTCCTCCTTCTCACAAGAGACCGTGGCCTTTTCACTAGAAGGTCCGAATCGGGAATCCTACCTTGCCGTGCAGTACGCCTGCGTCTCTTTCTGCGGCGTGATGTGTTACGCAGAGCTGCCTCTTCACGGGGAGAAAGCCCTCTAGTGTTCGGAGACGCAGATGATTTGCACGAGGCACTAGATCTTCATGAGGGAATCGGACTGGAAGGCGCTAAGGAATACGTGCCAAACTACGACAATTCTGGAAATGACAGGCTAGTATTCACTACTGCTCAGGGAAGTGAATCTCGCATGGAAAATTGAATGATTACGATATTGATGATGTAGTATACATATTTAACAATTAACAACCTTAGGCGTTACCATTCAAAGCCAAATACAACTCTTTTTTCAAGGAGGAGACTGTGTCGGTCAACTGGTCGCGCTCCTGCTTCAAGATGTACAAATCGGCCTCCAAATCTTTAAGCTTCATGTTGTAATGAGCACTCGTAAATTCTTCTTCCGCATCTTCATCAACTTCCTGGACTGGTGATGCAAAGCGGGGCGACGACTCGTTGACTGGAGTCGAAATCGCACTGGACCTCTTGGACACAGCACTTGCCTTCTTGTACAACTTCAATTCATTGTTTTCCTTAATCAACTTTTCGATCAACATCTTCTGACTCTTCAATTCGTCCTGGGTCAAATCAAGCGCTTTGCTTGTATTGTTCACAGATTGCAATGCATCGCGGTAATTGTCCTCGAAGGTACGTAACGATGCCAATTTCGCCTGCAATTCGGCTTCTAAAGTCTGAACCTCGGCAGAAGCTCCTTCGTGCTGCTGTTTGGATGCCAACAACAATTCATCAACCTGCTTCTGCAACTGAGCAACAACAGGATTGTCGTTGGTATTAGCCAGACGACTTTCTGCCTCCGGGGCATTAGTAGCCTTCCATAACAGAACCAAGTTCTCCAACTGAGAAGAAATCTGTCTGGTCGATCTTCTTGTGGTGCCCCCAGTGAGAATAGAAGAGTTTGCGTCAATATCACGAGTTTCAAGCTCCTCGTCGTCGCTAACCTCAACTTCGTCGTGAAGAGCGCGGTAGTTCTGGAAATCCAATTCCAAATTCTCAAACTTGTGTTTCCACTCCGCGATCTGTTGATGCAATACAGATTCCAGCTTCACTTGATCAGTCAAGTTATAAATTCTCTCCTCTTGGCCCTTGATGACTTTCTGTAACGTAGAGATTTCGCTTATCTGGTTATTCATAAATGGCTCGAAGCGGGCAAATTTCTCCTTGAGATTGTTATTCTCATTCTCCAAGTAAATCATTCGATTGTTAGTCTCCAAGCGGTTCAACTTGTACTTGGTCAATTCGGTGAAACCTCTTTTGGAAGTGGTAATACTTGCAGTATCTTCGCCTTCGCCGATCTCCAATTCTTGGGGATTGACAGAACGGCGAAGTTCTTCAATAAGACTATCCTTCTCTTCCATTTGGCTGTTAAGGAGAGCCAACTTTTCTTTGGCAGCAGCATCATTGTTTTCTTTCAAATGCTTATTTTGCTTTTCCAAAGCCTGAATCTGCTCGGTGGCATTTTGCATCTGCGATCTGGTTGAGGATTTCAACTGAACCAATTCTGCGTTCAACTCCGCTATTATCTTCTTGACCTTAGCGTCGCCTTCGGGTGCCAGGCCAGATGAAGCGATTCTAGAGCTTCTTCCGTTACCTACGAGAGGTTCTTCACTCTTTTCTTCACGGAAGAGCTTAGCAACACCAGCTCCAACACCAGCTCCAACACCAGTAGAAACGACCTTACTTGCTATTGGATACGACGTATTGGGAGCGTGCAGATCAATGGTGTTAACTCTAGTTTCGTCTTCCTCTTCATTGACAGTATCTGTAAGATGTGCAAAGTCTCGAGTCAAAATAGGAGTGCCATTGTCAGCCCTCAAGTTTTCAGCAGATTCAGATCCGAAGAGTTGAGCATGTCCGTTGTGGTACGTGGTAGGAGCCACATTCTCGCCTGCGATGTAGCGGTCACGTACATCTTCCAAATCCGACGTCGTATCTTTCTCGCTTATAGCACTCGAAGAAGGAATGTCAACGTCCACAAACTTGTCGACTGGCGTGACGGCTTCTTGAATGGGCTCAATCTCAGTCTTGGGGTCGAGCGATTTGGGAAGCTTTTCAATCGATGCATTAGGAGTTCTGAATTCCTCCACACCTGCGCTGAGGCTCCGACGGTGACGGTGCAAGCCTTCTTCAGAAGGCAGAGGAGAAGGGGCTCTTCTGCTAAGAACGCCTGCTGCACCACCGGCAGAAGCAGCTAACTTTTTGGGAACGCCGCCTCTAAAAAAGCGGTCGACAGTAGGAATGTCCAATGCGTAGATCATGGTGCCCAACTCCTGGCCGTCAAACGCTTCATAAGTGTCGAAGTTTTCCGGATCGGCGTAGATGTAGTCGTTCTTGTCGCCACCCATGATAATTAATTGGTTCAAAGTCGGAATGTAGGTCATGGAATGGCCACAGCGAGGACCAGGACCGCCCTCCGAGAGTTCTTTGCTCAATTTGGACCACTTGAAACTGTGAAGATCCAACGAGTACAAGGTGTCATAGATGGCTCCCGAGAAATCGTTGCCTCCGTAGATGTACAAGCGATCGCCGACAATGACAGCAGAATGCTCGTTGACAGGCAATGGTACATCGCCGGTGGTGGCCACTTGCTCCCACTTGTTTATCAACGTATCGAAGCACCACAAGTCGTTGCACACTTTCTCGTTGTTGTAGACACCACCAAAAATATAGATCTTGTTCTTGTAGATGGACATGGAGTGATTTGTCACTGGCGGAGGCTTGAAGTTGTTGAGGGGCTGCACGAGCTCCCAGCGGGCCCTGGGCAGCTTGAACGATGTCAATTCAAAGTAGTATAAGTCGTTGAACACGTCATTCTCCAATTGACCTCCAAACAAGTAAAGTCTCGAGCTGGTAGCACTAGATGACACCACCGCAATCAGGTGACCGTAGCGGCCTCGTGGCTTGCCCAAAACGTGCAGAGGAATGGTGTACTTGTAATTGTTCACATTAAACATGTAAAAGTTGTCGTCCGGGTATCCATTGTAGTCTGTATCCACGGTATCTCCTCCGTAAATGATGTACGCATTCCCACACAAGACTGACGAGTGGCCCACACGCGCTGGAGGGTTATTGTTGTTGACCACCTCGAGATGTTGCGCAGTAAAGCCCTTGATGGTGTTTCCGGCACCGATATCTGGCGATATTTTCCAGGTATCGCCGAAAACAGAGCCCTCTTTCAACCCTCCCATCAAGAATATTTCGTTCTTGTCGGAAGAAATTAGCGAAGCAGCATGTCTGTAACGAGGAAAGGGCGAATCCAAAAGCTTGAAGCGATTCCATGGCGTGGTTGCTGTGGGATCGACCACAATTTCTTCTGGATCAGCCACAATTTCCTCTGTAGCAGGCAAATTCTCGGAAGATTCGTGTGGAGTGTGATCGAGCTGGTTTCTCGACAGAACAGAAGGTGCGCGATCATACAGATGGTATGTTGGCGGCTGCAGATTTTCAGCAGGGGCAAAGGACGATTCGGGATCGACCTCTTTCTTTTTCTTTCCGAACTTAAAGCGAGCCATTGTGGGAACAGCTGAAGAGATCAGACACGAACGGGGATAATTGGTGAGTAGGGCACTTGAACCGAGGATGTTGTGGTTGTAGACTCGGCCAGCGGTTGTGGAATTTTTTGCACAAGAATGGTCACCCTGAAACTTGTTGAGATGGTAACTCTAGTGGAAAGCCCCAAGGTGTTGTAGGCAGGTTTTGGTGGGGATACTCCTGGGGGTCGAGCACACAACCAAAGAGTATATAGTACAATAAACTAGCAGCAAAGTAGTACAATGAACTAGCAAGAGTTGCAAATCAACAAGAAAAAAAACCTTTCTGGCCTCCCTATAAGCAATGTTTCCACATTTATATGGGGTCCATAAATGGACGCTGACACCACGGCAGGCCATTGGGTGCCGGAGGAGTGCAACCATTTCCCTGATGCGGCAGAACAGAATTCCCCCATTAGGCAACACCAATGAAGAAAGCCATGTTAGAGGCGGGGGACGCAGACGAGTATTTTTAACTAATACCGTGGAAAAAAGGGCAAATTGGGAAATGGGTCGCCGACTTTCCAGATTCAGACGGAAAGAGAAGTGGCTGTGTGGAATTCAGAGATAGGAAATTCAGAGATGTGTAACTAGCTCAAGGATTCACCAAAGGTGATAAGGATTCGGGAATTGAGGGGACTAAAGGCTAAGATAGCCAAAGAGGTAGCAGACGATGGCAGGATAGTCGAATTGACTAAAAATTTGGTGAAAAGCTATTTTGTGGTTTTTGCTGAGGATTTGTGTTTTTTTGAGCGAACCTAGGTAGAGCGTAGATTTGTAGAAAGTGTGAACTGGTAGTGGGTGCGAGCCAAGAATGACAACGACGAAATGAAAAAAGCGAACAAAATCAAAAACTTCTCAGACTAGTTCATCGCCACATCACCTCAACCTACTCAAATTCATTTACTATACTTATTCAACTTCATTTATTGTACATTCACATTCACCCCAACTCTGGTTGCAAATGCTGTGTTCCGCACTACGCTCGTCCTCAACTTAATATCACAGTTCGTTCTTCAACCACCATGGGTTTCGTTTACGATCCAGAGATCCAATTGGCAAAGCTATTTCCTTCAGAGGATTCGCTAAACGACATAGATGCCGTGCTAGATCACATCGAAAAGCATAAACAGGCCGCTAACGTCCGTCTCCGCAAAGAGATCGCCGCCTACGATCACCCAATTGACTTACACCAGGACATTGGTGTACTCACGGACTCGTTCCGAGACATCAAACAGAAGTCATCAAATACGCAAAATGCCATTTTGCTGATGACCGCCAGCATCCAGCGATTGGACACCACAAAGCGCAACTTGGTGCTTTCCATGAAGATCTTCAAACGTCTTCAGATGTTGGTGAATGCGTTCAACAGTCTTACCGACGTGGTGCTGACTCGTGATTATAAAGAAATTGCAACATACCTTGGTGTTGTCAAGGAGCTCATGGAGTTCTTCAAGCCATACAAGTCCATTGACGAGATTGGCACTCTTAATCAGCTAATCCACAAGACCCAGAACAAGTTGGTGGACGACGTGTTCATCGACTTCGAGGACTCTTTTACCAACAACTTCACCAACGACAAGCTCGTGTATGGGTGCGAGATCTTGGAGTTGGTCGATGCAAAGTATAAAGATAAGCTTTTGACGTGGTTCTACAATCTCCAGCTCAAAGAGATCCAGTCCATTTTCAGCACCACCGACGAGGCTGGAAGCATGGAGAATTTGAGCCGAAGATACATCTTCTTCAACAACATCCTTACCAATATCCGCTCTCATTACCTTAATGTTTTTCCTGAACTGTGGAAGGTGGATTTGGAACTCAGCAAGTTGTTCTGCAAAGTCACAAATCAGGACTTGTCCAGTAAACTCAGTGGCTCGAATATCCCATCTACAGTCATTCTTGAGGCGTTGAAGAAGAGTCTTGACTTTGAGAAATCGTTGAACGAAACGTACAAAACGAACGCGTTCGACAAGATCATTCTGGGGCTGTTCGAACCATATTTGACCACCTGGGTATCGGAACAGGATTCCGTGCTCTACCAAAAGTTTATGGAGTTTTTCTCCGCCCCCAAAATCCCTAATGAGCTCATTGCCCCACAGACCGCCGACGACTTATTGGCGGTACTCAAGGTTAACAGCGTTCCTAATTTTGCGCCTTCTTCTGTCGAGTTGTTCAAGACATTTCAAAAGCTTTTGGTGCAGATCATAAAGTTGTCCACGGGCGAGATTTTGATCGACTTGTCGAGGATCTTCACAAAGTACCTTCGGGAGTACCATTACAAGGTTCTTATTCCCATCTTGAATCAGGTCAATTCGAATACGAAAGGAATCGAGCCTCTCAAATACTTGACAATGATCCTCAACACTGCTGATTATGTCATCAACAATACGAATGACTTGCAAGAGAGAATGGAAAAGCTTACCGACGCACGATACAGACTGAAGATTAATTTTGAATCTCCAAAAGACTTATTCTTGGATCTAATCGGGAAATCAATCAAGGCGACAGTACTGAAAGTTTCTATCGATCTTCAATTTCTGTGGAGACAGTTTGAGAATAATGGCTGGGACACCATGGAGTTCGTGTCAGATACTTCAACTTACATGGACGACTTTATTTCCTCATTGAAAGAGAACAATAGGGTGATTTTGCCTCTTATCATGAGAGAAGGATACTCTCGGAGCTACTGTGATCGTCTAGTGGAGATGATGGTTAATACCTTTTCGAACAAGCTCACTGTGATTAAACCGTTGAGCATTATCAACATCGAACAGATTCTCTTGGATGTTTCAGTACTCAGGAAGTACTTTGCTATTCTTCCACTATATTCGGATCCCAACTTCGACGAGTCAAGACGGAATGATGAGAATGAGTTTCCGATTCCAAAGGCATATACTAGGTTTGTGAGTAACCAGTTTACAAAGTTGGAGACTTTGCTCAAACTTTTGCTCACACCAACTCTCCCCGTGGATAACATCGTGGAGAGCTACTTCAATCTTATTGGTGACAAGTCAGTTTCAAACTTCACGAAATTCCTTGAATTGAAGAGCATCGAGAAGGTGAATCAAGCGAAGTACGTTGAAAACTTTAAGCTTCAACTCACGATCCAGAACGACCTCATCGAAGACTCGACGATTTTTGCCGCCTTCAAGAGTGAGAATTCAGGCAATCTAGCCCATCCATTGTCACAGCCTGCTCCCCAGCAGATTGACCCGAAGGAGTTAGTTAGCAGCAAATCTCCAGAACCAAACATTCCAGATTTCCTCAAGACCAATACTGCGAAAATTCAGAACATCAAACTTAATAATCCATTGAAGGACTTCGCACTCAATGGAGAGCAGCACGTGAACAAATTTAATGAGAATTTCAAGAATATTGGAAAGTTCTTCAGAAAAGACACTGACCACTTTGAATAGTGGGACTCTACGTTCCTGCATACAAACAAAACCCATTTCTTCATTCTCACCAAATGCTGATGATTGTGACTAATTCTAAAATGTCAAGATTGATCAAAATATGTGGACTACGAACCACCGAAGCTGCAGAGGAGGCAGTAAATCTGGGCGCAGATCTTCTCGGAGTCATCATGGTACCTAATAGGAAAAGGAGTGTCATTCCTACGGTTGCACTTGAGATTTCCAAGCTTGCCAGAGAGAGAAGACAGAAATTAAACCGAAAGTTTCAGTCGTCGAAGGAAATCGTTGAGTATGTCCTGAACCAAAAATTCGAGCATTTTGACGACTACTTCAAGTTGTACCGTCAGTTGGTGATTGAAAACGGTCCATTCCTTGTCGGAGTCTTTAGAAACCAAGATATCAGCGAGGTTTTCGGACTAGCCAATGAATACGAATTGGATGTGATTCAGTTGCATGGCAGTGAAGATGTGGAAGAATATTTGGAACGTAATGAGGATGGGAAGTACGTGATTGTTAAAAGATATGTGATTCCCGAGCAGATACAAACCATGTCGGAGTTCTTCCCCAAATTGACTGGTGTTCCAAGTAGGGGATTCGCATTTCCGCTCTTGGACTCTGAGGCTGGCGGTGAGGGAAAGACTATTGACTGGACCCTTATCAATGACCTTGAAGGGAAGTTTATTTTGGCCGGCGGATTGCACCCAGACAACTTACATGAAACGATCCCTTACTTGAAGAATGTCATCGGCTTTGATGTCAGTGGAGGAGTCGAGAATGACCAAGGCGACAAAGATCTAGACAAAATCAGCCAGTTTATCTCCAAGGGTAAGCAACTAGCATAGAATACAAGAACCGGATACTATTATTATACATAACCCTAATCTTCCTGATCCCAGTTGCCTGGACGTCTCTGCTGAGGAACCTGTGGACCACCAGCTCTCTTAGCCATGATAATCTGGTCAATAGACAAAATAGTGGTGGCAGCATCCGTGGCAAAGTCAATAGCAGACAGCTTGGTGGATAAGAGATCGTAAATTCCCGCTTGGGAGACATCTACGAGACTGTCTTCCGACTCGCCAGCAATGTCAATACCCACAGTCAACCCCAGATTGTCCTCTGCAGAGTGAGCAGCATACAACTTACTCAACACTTCGGATGAGTCCAAGCCGGAAGTTTCGGCCAACACACGAGGAACAACCTCAAAGGCCTTGGCGTAGTTCTTGATAGCAAGCTGCATCAAACCAGGGGTTTTCTCGCCGTATTGCGTGATCAACTTGGCCAACTCAATCTCTACAGCACCAGCACCCGGCAAAAGTCTATTGTCCTTGACCAAACCCTTGATGGCATTGACACCGTCGTCAATGGCTCTTTCGATATCATCCAAGTTGTTCTGGGTGGCCCCTCTGAGAACAATGGTGGACGTTCTAGAGGTAGATTCTTCGTTTTGTCTGAAAATGGTCACACGGTCACCGCCAATCTCCTTGGTCTCGATGACATCAATGGTACCCATTTCCTCAGGCATTGGTGCGCCCAATCTAGGCAACGGCGTGGCGCCACACACTTGACAGATACGACGGACATCGAATTTGGAAGGCACCTTGAGAACCAAGATGTTGTACTTGTCAAAGTAGTGGAGAGCCAACTCTCCCACACTGGATCCGGCCACAATGACGCGGACACCGGAGTCGTAGATCTCCTTGCACATTTCGTCCAACTGCTGTTCTTCGCCCTTGGAGAAGTCCAACATTTCCTGGGCGTTGTGGAGCAACACCGTACCCTTTGTCTCGGTGGTAGAGATGTCGATGGGACAGGTGAAAACAACCACCTTCGACTTGGAAGTCACGTTCTTGACGGATCCCTCGGGCTCACGGGGGAAAACCATGCCTTTCACCACCTCTGAGTTGCTCAAGGCAGAACCCATGATCTTAACCACACGGACGTTATCAATGTTGAACGACTGGGGGTTCTTAGGGTTGAGAATCAAGCTGACAGCCTCAATGACCAAGCCGGAAATGGTGTCCTCCAAGCCGTACTGCTTGGCAGCAATGACAGGTTTGATGACCTTGAGTAGCTCGTCGGCCTCCACAATATTGGCAACCTTGGTGACAACCAACTTCTCCAACGCCTCCTGCAAGAACTTGTTGGCCAAATTGAAGCCCTGGATGATCTCTGGCACGCTCAACCCGAGAGCAATCAACTTCTCCGAGATATTTAGGAACTCGCCTGCCAACACCAACACCAAGTTAGTGTTATCGCCCATCTCGAACTCCTGCTGCTTCAGCGCCATAATCAACATCTTTACGGCGGGATGCACAATCTCCAACTCGTTCAAAATAGTGGCTGCATCGTTGGTAATGAATGTTCTGTCGTGTTTGTTGACGAGAATCTTGTTTCTTCCACTTGGTCCCATAGATGTGAGGACAATGGAGGTGATTTCCCTCACGGCCTCGATGTTACGGATGATGGCTCCATCACTGGCCAGGTACAGCGAGTAACCTTGCTTGAAAAGGCCCGCATTTGGGGCGGAGGGCAATTTCAAGGACATTGGAGAGAAAAAATTCGGGTGTTGAATGGATTTTTTGATTCGGAGGCCAGGCTGGGTGCAGGACGAGTAGGAAAATTATTACTTGGAGGTAAAGAGTATCAGAAAAATCATAGAATATTTGCAAAAGATTGCAAATTTTCGGGCTTGTGAACAGTTGTCAGATGCTCCTAATTATGTTTAAATGTTCATTTCTTCTTCTTCCTTCTTACTTCCCACACCTTACTCAACCTTCGTTTCTCTATTTACCTGCTTCTTCCTCCCTAATATTCATGTATGCCAAGCATACTGACACCAACGTTTCTCTTCTATTAAGTTCCGAACGTTTTCCATGCTCACATGCCCAAGCTGGACAATGAAATATCTTCAATCAGCTTCCTGATTAGAACGCGGAGCGGCTCGAGACTCGCATCCGACTTGGTCTCAAAGTACTGCGTTAGGGCCGCGTTGTAAACGCTGAAAAGCTTTTCGTACTTTTGTAGCCGATCTGTCTGGTCCTTGATCTTCCTTTGTGATTTGGAAATGTTGTCCTGCAACTGTTGCTGGGCTTGCTTTTTGCGCTGTCGACATTTGGAGGCAGCTATACGGTTGCGTTCCAAAAGACGCTCCTTCTTCCATGCGGCCGTACCAGGAATTGGTCCGTTGTTCGGATTGTAAATCACCTCGTTGTTGTAAATGAGCTGATGGTTTGGCGGAGGAACCCCAGCCATATTTTGCGATTTCGGCGAGGTACCCTCTGTAGATCCGACAGGCGGAGGGCTAGATGTAGCCAGAGCAGAGATATGCCCATTATCCTGGAATTGGGAATGGACAGACTGCTTGTGACCTTGGTTGGCGACCACAGGACCTCGTGGAGGACGCGGAGTTTGGCCAAACAGCCGATGCAGCTGCTGCAGCTGAGCAGACTGAGGTTGGCTGTCGACATCAAACATGCGCTGGTCCGGAGCGGTGGTCAGCGACCCGTTCTGGTTGCCCATGTACGGCGAAAGGTCGTTGAAGTCGTCCAACAGGTCTTCGTCCAAGAAGATGGCCTCGTGGTTGACAATCTGGCCGATTTGTCCGTTCGAGATGGAGATGCGTCGACGGTGGGAGCTCAGGTCGCCGTAAGGAATGACGGTGGAGTCAAGAATTGGCGGGTTTGTGATTGGATACGAGTTCATGTCGAATGGATTGTGGAAGGCCAACCCGGTGAAGCTTCCCGAGTGACGGTAACTTGGCCGCATGTTGTTAGACCCGTGGTGGGGCTGCAACGAAGCTTCTGGAGGCACCACCGGAGCCACCTGGGCGGCCGTGGCAACTTGAGCCGAAGCTTGAAACACCGGGGCGATATTTGACGCTCCGACAAGCGTCGAAGATGCAGCCAACGGATGGCCTGGGTCGAGGAGCTCGATGGACTCCTGTTTGATGGGGTCATAAGCCACGAGCGGGTTGTGGTCGATTTTTGGTTGTTGCATGATGGGCCAGTTTTGGACGGTTTTCGGAGAAATGGACAGCAAGTCCTTTGACGGGATGGGGCCGAGGAGACTTTCGGGGCGGCGACGGACGATGAAAGTGCCGATATCCAGGGTGAATGAAGGGAATAGTCTGGAGGACCAAAGAAGAAACAGGAGATGTCGATCTTTCGGTACACACAAGTAATCCACCGAAAATGAGGAGTGGATAAGTGCGCAGGACTAACGGCTCGGAAAAGAAAATGGAAAATGGCGACACATGCGCTTATAGATACGAGGAGAGAGGCGACGCCAGAAGATTTTTAGAGAAGCGATACGGTGAACTGATATGGTGAGAGAATGGAGAGAAAAAGATTTGAGTGGTTCAAGATAGATAGGTGGTGTGATAAGTGGTGTGATGAGTAATGAAAATGGTGTTGAGGGGGAGTAATTTATGAAGGATTAATGAAATTTTGCGGATAATTTTATGAAGAATTTATGAAGGTTTCGAAGATTTATGAAGAACTTAATGGAGGATCATGAAGATATTTATGAATAATGAATAATTTACGAAGAATGGTAGATGAGAATGGCTGATGAGAACGATCAATTTTTACTTTACGCAAAATTGACCTCAACCAGCAGCGAAGGTATGCGGGAGAATAGCATAGCCGAACATTAAAAAATAATGCATTGGCAAATGAAATTGAGGGGGACGGGCTATTGTCCGGACAATAGAGAGAATTTGTAGATAAGAATTCAGATGAGCAAGCGAAGGTGAGACAACACAATAAAAAAAATTAGAGCGCAAAATGGTGCTGTGGAGAAGTGGGAAAAGAAACCTGGACGCCTGTGAAAGTGTACTGGAGAAACAGTACCAACGGAGGAGAACAATGACAATATTGGAAAATCAGCCCAACCAGCAAATCCACCACACGCTTCTTCTTCTTCCTTCGAAGCCATTCGGCTGTGCAATTTTGTGAGGTTGCAATCACTTTAATTACATGCCACTTAGCAGCGGTGCATGTCCGGTACGATGAGGACGAAATCGTTAGGATTTCCGAGGCGTTAGTGAAGAAAGCTCAAAGTCAACGGACTGGAAAACGATCCCAAACACGTTGTTTATGTCGACTTGCTTTTGCACCGGGCCATCTGGGATTTTGGAGCGATGTGGTGATCTCCGGCTGATGGTGGTGCTACCAACCGGGTGATCTGATAACGTGCTAATTTAGAACAGCGTAGTACTAATTTAGAACAGAGATCGCGAAAATATGCATTACTAGCTGAAACAGTGAAGACGAATATAGCAGCAATAATCGCTGACTGATGGCGAAAACTATTATTTCCTAGTCAGGTCATGTGTGTTTCCTTGTGTCTGCGATAGGCTCCTCGGTGTTGGATGTTTTCTGCCTACTGACTAGTGGTCATTTACGATTCTGTCTAGCTGGACAGGTGCGAGTGAAGGTTCATTCTCTGTTTCTTGTCAGAAATGTCCTCTCTTTTCAGCAGTCGTCATCTTCTCTTCAGATGTATCTTCTTTCGTCTCGTTGGTCATCTCTTTTCAGCAGTCCACCTCTTTCTTCTCAATGATCATCCTCCCAATCCATCGTTCTGTTTTCAATAGGCTTCCTCTTTCGTTGCAGATGTATTCTCTCTTTTTCAAGAGCCATATTCTCCTCAGAAGTATTTTCTCTCTTTCAGTACCCCTCCTCTATTTCTGGCACTCTTGTCAATTTTCTTCTTTTCCAGTCTTCATATCTCTGCTTCACTTTTGGTCGATCGCACTGCGCACTCTAAGTGACTTACCTCGATCACAAATAGCCAACGACCTCATGCCCCATTTGGCCCAATAACCAGTTAGCCCAATAACCCCATTTCTGTCTCCTTCCCTGATTCTACCTTCACCTTCTCCGCACCATTTCCCTTTCTCTTGCTCTATCTCCATTCCCTCCTATTTCCTGCTCTCTTCTCAATACACCATACCGGCCTCAACCTTATGGCTCACTACGACAAGCTCATTTCGCTTCTCGAACAAAACGACTTCGACACCCAGACCCTCGGCCCGACGCTTTTGGCCAATGCATTACCTCACCATTCCACCCAAAATGTTGACGTGACCTTCGACTTGATTGTGGAGAATCAACGTGGCCTCAAACTCTGTGGCATAGCCATGTTTGGCGGAAACTCGCTCATTCCCTTTTTCGACCCGCCTCTGTTTCAGCGGCTAGACGGCCTGAAGATTCTGCTTCCCCTTGGAAAAATCGAAAACTATCCACTTCCCGATCTCGGCTGGAGTTGGGCGTGGCACAAATGGTATGTGTTGATGTTGAATGACGTAGACGAATTGGGGTGGGTGTACCTGCTGATATTCTTTAGGAAGTGGCTGAAATGGCACGGCACCTACTACTTTGGAGACTTTGTGAGGCGTCGGTTGTGGGTCCGGATGCGCCAGAGAGAGAGGATAGGCGAAGCATGAGGCAGGCATAGCAAGGGGGGTTATTGAGAGGTCAAAGTTCTGTTTTCCTTGTTCAGCTGATTTTATTCGAGCTGGTTTCCAGTTAGCAAGAGCCCTTGCCAGTCACAATGGCCTAGAACAGCATAGTTAATCGTCATTCAGCATTTTTATTACTCATTGGCATAGATAATCATACTCAGGTTTGTTTATCATTCGTTGGCATAATTAATCATTACTCAGCATGTTATCGTTCATTAGCGAGTTGATCTTCATTCAGCATGTTTATCATTCATTAGCGAGTTTATCCTTAGCGAGTGTATCTTCATTCAGCATGCTTAACATTATTCATGGTCTGTCATTCAGCGAGTCTATCATTCCGTGTATCATTCAGCACTTCCACACGGCTCACCATTCTTGCATCATTTTATTACACACATCAGTCTTTTTACTCGATTTTACTCCTATTCATTAATCGCCGTACGTAATCATCTGCTACAAATCGCATTCATCACTTCCCCACCACATCGCACTCTTCTACCATTATTGTTTCTGCCATGGCTCGGTCATTGCTCAAAGTGGCCCTTCTCGTGGCCAAAAATGCCAAAGCAAAGAATATCTCCCCAGAAGGTAGTCCACCTCTTCTCTTTTGCCCTTCCCTACTAACCTATAGAATCGATTCTAGACATCGGCTCCAGATTGCCGCCCAAGAAGAAACATTGCAAAGGAGTACCCATAAAGCACAAATTCATGCAATTGGACTCCCGAAGAATGTCTAGGGCCCGATCACAGGAAACTTCCTTCTCTGAAACCCAACTTAACTATCTAGTCAGAACCATTCGTCAAGAATGTAAATACAAACCGTCAAGTGCGTTGGTGCACACATTGGAACGGTTCAGAAAGTGCCTATCCGAGTCAGCGTTGTCAATACGGGGCGCACGCTGCTCCTATCTCGTCTTGTACCTTCTTGAGGGCCTTCTTTTTCTATTGGGATGCCAATTTGTTCCCTCTTCTAATGCATCAAGGGCCAAAGACCTAATTGTGGATATCATCGAGACCATTTTCTCAAAAGTTACAAAAAAATCGCTACCTTTAACCGACCAGCTCGTGGGAATATTGGCTCAGTCAGTGTTTTCTTTTCGTGGACTCGATCCAGTAGACAAATCAGATAGAAACTTAGAGCTCTTCTCGAGACTAGCTTCCATCAACTTGTCAAAGAAGCTACTTCGCAAATATGTCCTTGAGGATCTGTTCATGGTGTGTACCGTGGATTTCATCCAATCTTTGGTAGACGTCATCTTCCGCTATTGCTGTGCCTATGACCCCTCCAAAAGAAAAGCCGTACATGCTTCTGTTCTTCAATGTTTGGCTGTGTATGGAGACGAGCAGACGCTCGAGCAATTCTATTTACAAGAGTGGTGAAGGCTCGCGTATCATGAAAGTAGCTTATCGGAGCACCTTCACCACATTTTTGCTGAAAACATAGCTTGCCCCACTGGCGAAAGTTGTGGTTGCAACCAAGATGCCAAACCAATCGAACACCTCGCTCAAAACCTCAGAACCGATCAAATAATTGAATCCTGGCAACAAAACTAACCCCCCAATATAGAACATCTGCAATGCCGTGTTGACTTTCCCCAAGAGATTAGGATGTACAGTATGGGTGACTATCGACATGTCAAAGAAACGTGCCAACGTCTTAGGCACGGGAAGCGACTTGTACCGGAGATAGAAGGCTGTAAAGCTCAACATTACATCTCTACCAATGATAATTGCCGCAACATACCATGGCATTATGTGCTTGACTCCAAGGGCAACAGTGCACACCGTCATCAAGAACTTGTCAGCCGCAGGATCCAATATTGAGCCCAACACCGACTTCATATTATAGCGGCGGGCAATGTAACCGTCAACGGCATCGCTGACACAAGAGTAAAGGAAGATTGATATTGCTGCCGTTGATTGTCCAGTTGCTATGAAGTAGCCAATACCGGGTGTGGCAATAATTCGAGTCATGGTCAAGATGTTAGGGATTGTGTACACATCACTGGATATAGATTCAATGCTCTTGGATTCCACTGGTGGAAGCGAAGTCAATGGTGTCTTCGGCTTTTCAGGTACAAGTTGTGGGGTTGGCTGTCGGGACTTGCGAACCTGTTCCAGTCGATAAAGAGTTGTGCTAAATGAATGCCGAGCCAATCCGGAATTAAGTTGCGGTTTCAACAAAGGATGTGCTAGCGACGAACGCCATGATGTTCGAGCAACATGGAGCCCTGTGGGGATCACTCTGAACATGGTCTTGTGAGATACTAAAAAACTTGACTACTGAATGCATGCATGCAATGCACAGGGTCGGGTTATTCTATACGATTATTTGGGAAGGCCTTGCTCGTTGACCAAACTTTGAGTGGTCTCCTGTGGACCAGAGCCAATCTTGGTCAAGATGATTTTGCTAATTCCCTTGTAGGCATCCGCGTCGAACTCAATATCGGAGTCCTCGAAGTTGGATACCTGGCTCGCAACCTTATCCCAGCCAGGAACCTGGTTGAAGTATTTGTGGATCAAACCCAACACCTTGTTTTCGTTCTTCTCCTCGTAGTAGATGACTGCGTTGGGGCCGGCGTCGAAAGTGTAGGCAGCGATGATCTTGCCTTCCTGCTCGTTCAACTTGTGCACCAACTTGATGATCTTTTTGGAGGTGTCGTTCAAGTAGAAGATAGGTGGGAATGAGTCCAAACAGACAGCGTGAAACGAGTTGGAGTCTTTCATGGTCAACTCTCCAAACTTCTCAAAGTCTCTATCGCGGATTGTCTTTTTCATTTCTTCGAACCTTCTAGGAACAACCTCCAGAATACGGTGCTGAAACAAGTCAGATGTGGCGACGGTCGACTGCATACCTGTGGTAGAAGGAGTATCCTTCTTATCGTCAGAAACCACCAAAATGGCGGCCTTCATCGATGGCCAATGTTCCACTGGGGCAACTTCGACAGCCTTGGAATCCTCTCCATTTTCCAAGACACCCATCTCCCATGCGACGTAGCCCCCAAACAACGATCTACATGCGGAACCGGATCCCTTCCTTGCGATTTTCGAGATCTCAGACATCAGCTGAGGAAGTTTGTACAACTTGGCGATGGCCACCACCAATGCAGCAAATCCAGCAGCAGACGAGGCCAAACCAGCAGCAGTTGGGAAGTTATTTTCGGAAACAATGTGCAACCCCCACTCGGACAACTTGGGCAAGGTGCTGTCGGCGTCCTCCAATTCCTTTCTCAACTTTCTCAAGTCCTTTAAGCATGCTATGGTTCTCTCACCCTTGATGCCTTCTTCCTTGCCATTAAGCCACAAGTTGTCGACCTTGAAGTCGGCACTAGTTGCCACGGAGGTCAAGGTTCTCAAGTCCTCCTGAGCCAACGTCACGGAAATGGACGAGTTGGTTGGAAGATTGAGAGTCTTATCTCTCTTTCCCCAGTACTTGAGGGTCTGAAGGTTAGTACAAAACGGGGAAGAAAACAGCCAAAACGGGAACTAGCGATCAAAGTCACCAACTACATACGGCAATATTGACTGGAGCCGTAGTGGAGGCGGTGTACACGGTCATTGTCGAGATTGAAGTGGTTCCTCAAAATTGTTAGTTCTTCGAAATTGGGACGTCGTATAAAAAAACACGACCGCGACAATAATTAGCAGCCATTAAGACCGAGCAGGCAGTTCGAAAAGGACATAAAATATATACTTATACAAATTGGCTTCCACAATACTTCAGTTGAGGAGAAGCAGCCAAGAGCCTCGCCGTCAAATGTCATTGAAAATTATCGTTGCAAACGTTTACTGTCTCTTCCATCTCCACAAACGGGCCTTGCAGTCACCACTTCCAGTTGCGAAAATACCTTCAGAGCCCAGCGAATTGAGCGACACCGCAACCGAAATCACCGAGTTGCGGTGGCCTTGCAACATCAACAATGGGTTTCCGGAAAGCTGGTCCCAGAAAATAACTCCGCGGTCTTTCGAGCCCGACAAGATGTATTCACTGTCCGGCGTTGAGCACACACTCAAGACAAAGTCCTTGTGGCCCACGTAGGTCACTTCGCAGCTAGACTTCTTGGCAATCGACAGGCCGTTGCCGCTGGCGCCACCCAGGAACAGCGCCTTGCCCTCCAAGTTCCACAACTTGACGGTTCTATCCAACGATCCAGAGGCTATCTGGTTTCCGTTGGTGGAGAAGGCAACCGAGTAGACCGAGTCCTGGTGGCCGTTGCCAGACTCGTTGCCAGAGTCCAATCTTTCGACAAGGAATCCGGTGGACGAGTCCCACACTCTCACGGTTTTGTCCAAAGAACCAGCAGCTATCAACTTTCCGCTGGGCGAAACAGCCACGGTGGTAACTCCATCTTCAATGGATAATGTCAACGAGCACTGCGAAGAGCGCAAGTCCCAGATTCTCACGGTGCGGTCACCCGATCCAGAAACCAATCTGTCGCCGTCAGGGAAGAAATCCAACGAGTAGATGTCCTGCTCGTGGCCTCTCAAGATCTTGATGATTCTCTTCGTCGACAAATCCCAGATACGGATCAACTTGTCCTCGGCACCAGTGGCCAACAACTTTCCGTCGGGCGAAAAACACACGGATCTGATGTACAAGTCGCCGTTGGCGTTGGTGTTGGCCGAGCCGTTGGCCACGGAGGAGCCGTTTTCGGCGTTTTCTCCCTCGCCTTGGCCATCCACACTGTTGGTGCTGTTGTCGTCGATCAACTTGGCGATCAAGGCCCCAGTTTTCACGTCAAACACCTGGGTGGTCTTGTTGCAGCCGGTGGCAATGAACTCGCCGTCTTTGGAGAACTGGACACAGCACACCACCGACGAGTGGTCCAAAGACTGCATCATCTCCACGTCCAAGTCCCGCTTGAATGCCGGGTTGAAGAGCACGTAATACTCGGGGCTCTGTTTCTTGAAGTCTGGGTTGGCCTTGGTCACGTCCAAATCGGCGAGGAACGGAGGAATCTCCTTGACGTGCAAGTTCTTCTCCGCGGGGTTTACAATGTACTGGTTCTTGTCGATGACAGTCAACGCCGAGGAGAATTCCTGGCCAAGTTTGGCGTCGCCACCAGGAGCCGCGGCGGCCGGTGCCGAGGCAGCTGGAACGGCTGGAGCCGGTTCGCTCTTGGGAATGGAAGGCGAGTTCTTGGAGGACTCAGCCCGGGCCAGCTTGATGGCAGGAGGCTGCGCGTGGCCATGCACGGGCACCACCTGCTGCTGCTGCTGCTGGTAAGAATAGGGGTAATTGCCGCCGTTGGTCTGTTTCTGCTGGGCCTGTCTGTCTCTGTTCTCCAACTCTGTCTTCAAGCGCAAGATCTCCTCCTCGTAGGCCTCCTTGATTTTGCGGTGGGCCATCTCCAACTCGTAAACGGTCTGTCTGATCTGCTGCATCTCGGCCGTCTGCTGGTTGCACTTCAAATCGTAGTCGTCCTTGACTTTGGAGAAGTTGGAGGCCTCGTTCAAGGCAAAATCAAACTCCTGCTTGACGGCATCCAACAATTCGTTCAAACGCTGCTGATTCCTCTGTTGCTGTTGCTGTTGCTGCTGTTGTTGCTGCTGCTGCAGCGCCTGGCCCTGTTGCAGTTGGGCCGAATTAGCATATACCGACATTTGCTAGTGATATCCGGGGATAAGGGGGAGTGTTTCTGGAAGATAGTGGCGGACGCAGTCACAAGGTTTCGGACTAGTGAAGGTTTTAGGCCAGAAAAACGGTCGCCAGATTGTGAGTCGCAAATGTGGACGATGGGGTGGTTTTTTTTGTCCTGTCGGTGTAGTCGAGGAAAAAAACACTGGTGTGGAAAACGGTAGTAGGTGGTCCACTCTGCAGGTCGAAGTATCGTGGTGGAAGAGAGGAGGGGCGGAGCGGAGCGCAGGGAGGCGTCGGGAGAGGGGAATCAGGGTGTGGCGGTGTATATAAGGAGCCGGATCCGCGAGGAAATTTTTGTGAGTTTTTTTCTGGCTCGCTGGGTGCTTCTTTCTGGAGCGGTCCATCTGGAATGCTCAGTGTAGTCACCATGATTGTCCTGCACACTACCCGCGCAATTTCGGCTCAGGCTCAGGCTCCTATACTGGCTGACGTGCTGCGAGACGAATAGATACATCATAGAGAAAAGTCGGGGGCGAAGAGGGGGAGCATGGAGGATTATTGAAATTGGGGAATCTGCGAAAATTTTGCAAATAGAAAAAAAAAAGGTAGAATTCTCGTATTGTCCGTTTATTCTCAGTTGCTTTCCTCCCTTTGCCTTTAACTTCACCTGTCATGGCGTCGCTCTGTGGTATGCGAGTTGCCAGCGGGCGCCAGGCTGTCCCTCCTAATCGGGAGACGGGGTGGCACCCCATGCGATATTTTTTTTTGAGCTGGCGGCCCTGATTTTGCTGCATCACGTGGAGAACCAAGCTCCTGGTGTACAGGTGTGTAAGGTGCACGGGTGTGTGAATAGCTCGAGCTCCACCCACTTTACTGTGCAGGCATTCTAACCACAAATAGTCATGGTGTATCTTGGAAGCCTGCCGTTCAGAGGCAAAAAAGAGCAGGCGGCGTACGACAAGTCGTTTGCCGGACGCTACCACAAGCTTTTCAGAAAGAACCATTTTCTCTTCTTCGGGCTTCCATTCATGCTCAGTATCGTAGCCGGGTCACTCTATCTTCAAAAGTTCACTGCTCTTAAGTGGGAGAGATTCGACGAGAAGTACCGTCAGTTGGGCGAGGAGGAAATGCTCACAATGATTGAAAACAAGCGTTCGTTCGATAAGCGCGACGACTACTACAGACTTCAAGGATTGTTGAAGGATCACAGCCAGGATGTCAGTGACGATTATGAGATTGTTCGGGTGCAGAGAAAGAAGGAGGACGAGCCAGTGTGGTAGGTGGATGGAATGATTTTAAACGAGATTTGAAAGGCAACAGAGTCCCGGGAGATTGAAAGGCAACAGAGTTGCGAGAGATTGAATGTCTTGAGTGATTTCGAGAATCTTGAGTGATCGAAATTCTCGGGTTTAATTAAAAGTAAGATTGCGATGGGAAAAATTAAAACTCTGGAAAAACCAAAGACGAGTATTAAGAATATCTGCAATTTCGAGTATCATTTCCTTTTTGAGTTGATGTCCTCTATCCCAGTCTTACCTACACCATCGCGAAAAATTATCTCATCGCATACTATGGTTTCCTTCTCGTGTGAAGTGTGTAACGACACTGTGATCAAAAAAAAATTGGACCAGCACCGTCAGAGATGCTATGACGCTTATTTCACATGCATAGACTGTTCCATCACATTCAGTGGTACTGATTACAGAAACCACACCCAGTGCATATCCGAGGCTGAGAAGTATGAAAAGGCCTTGTACAAGGGAAAGAAGAAGCCTGTGAAGGAGGAGAAGCCTGTGAAGGAAGAGAAGAAGGTCAAAGAAGAAAAGACGGTGAAGGAAGACAAGAAGGAAAAGAAGGTGAAGGAAAAGAAAGAGCACAAAGTCTCCAAACAGAAAGACTCCAAAGTCAACCTCTCCAAATACTCCAACGGATCTCTCTACAACTTCATCAAGGACCTTTCCAAGGACTTGAAAAAAGACAAGAAGGACGTGTTGAAGCAGTTGCAGGTGGCCGTTGTCGACGGCAAGCTCGTGGTGTCGTTGTAAATAGTATATGCATTATAGTACAGTTACGTTTTGGCGCTCTTGTTCAACGCCTTGCTCATCTTGGCGTAGAACTGCAGAAGCGTGTTGTAGGGGAAAATGAGGTTGTCCTTCAAGTAGTCGGGCAAGTGGGCCGACACTCGCCGGGCATGTTCGCTCTTGTCGCCTTGAAGAAAACTGGGAATGTATGTCACCTCGGCGGTCTGCTCGAATTTCTTCTTGATCACAAGCCGGTAGGTGACACTCACGGCGTCGGCGTCGTTATCGATATTGGTACTTGTTTGCTTGACATCAAAATAGAACTTATCTCGGTCATCCTCGTAGTTGGTGATGCGAACTCCCGTGAGCAACTCTTGCATGTCCAAAGTAATGCCAATGGTTTTCAACTCGTTGGCAAGATCCTCCTGCTGGAGCATCAGCGACGATGATTTTTGCCTGATGGGCGACTGGTATAACTCTCTCGTTCTCTGCTTTCTGGGGGTAGAGCTCACCACCGAAATCGACGACAAATCACCCTCCGCGCCGCCACTTTCTAGAAGCTGCGCTTGTAGAGCATCGATAGTTGCCTGTTTTCGGCCTATCTCTTCGCGTAGACTGCTGATCAACAGGCTATCGTGGCTCATCTGGAGTCTTGAAGTCTGGCGATACTTGTCGAAAATCGCATCCTGCTGCGTATTCACAAGGCCGTTTATAAGCTGCATCAATGCCTGGGGCGTGGTGGCCGCCAAGATGTCGTTCTCCGTCACGGTGGCGGTGCCTGATACGGCAACAGACCCGGATTTGTCGGAGGCTGAATGTGTGGAGATTTCATTGGCAGATTCGGGCGTCGGAGACGGAAATTTGCCGTTATTAAGCTTCGACGCGATTGCAGCTAGCTCGTTGGCCTTGGAGCCGAGGAGCAATGGTGGGTCTTCGGGAGTTTTCTTCTTTCTGCCGCGTTTGGCGGGTTCTTTGTTGACTTTAGAAGGTTCTTTGCTGATTTTGGCGTCGGCACGCGGTCTGCCACGGCCCTTTGTACGTGGAGATTTTCGAACGGCGTTGTTTTCTTCTGGTTCTAGCCCTTCCACACTGCTGAGGGCATTTTTGCGGGCTTTGGCCATTGTATAAGTGGAGTAGATGGTGTTGATATATTGGAATGGATGGGTGCAGTACGAGAAGCAGTTGGAGTGACGGTCGGTCAACAAGAAATATGTGAGCAAATGGACAAGTGAAACTAGTCGTTTTATTTTCAGCTGCTTAAAGGTTTCTTCTTTTGTTGTTTTCGTTTCGTTTGCTTGGCTGGAACGACAACTGGATCATCAATGGCTGAGAGAATAGTGCTCGCTAGCTTATTTCGGTGATCTCAGGTTACTCTGGTGATTTCAGGTTAAGGAAATTCAAAATGTAAATAATTTGTCACGTTGAAGCAGAACTAGGAGGGAAATTTCATTTCGAGCTTTGTTGGTCCACGGCGAAGTGTGTCCAGCATGAGTTACCGTCTTGTGGAGTAGGTTTCTCATTTTCTGTATTAGTCTCTTCTGTATTAGTCTGGGGAAAATTGTCAGTAGTGTCCAGTGTGTTTCTTTCTGTTCGTGTCATTGCAGTCATTGTTTGTGTATTTCTGATCTATCGTCTTTGGCTATCAGGCTGCTTCCTCTCATCATCCATTCGTCATTGCCATCATTTCACTATTGGAAGACAGACGTCACAAGAATCGACAAAATATCAATTATCCTCTTGACTCATCAGAATTAGCTTCAAAGAAAATAACGTATGGAATCGTACCTCCAAGTTCATTGGAGAACCCATGACTTCCTTCTCATGCCAGTCTCTATCCAAAAGAAATCTCCGAACTCACATACATCTGAATTCAGCTTCGTTTTCCGAATTACCACCCATTTTACACCTGAACTCAACTACCGGTTTATTCGCCATTATCTCACCTACTGTAAGAGATTGCGCCACAATCAGTCTTTTTGTTCTTAATGTTCTTTTCACTCAGTTCCAAAACCACCCATGAATGGTATTAGGTCAGTCAAGGCTACTATTTGAATGGTTTCCTTTTCGCTAACATTATAAGAATTGGCGGGGTTTAATTGGCTCGAGTACACTCTGTAAACATTTTCACCTACGTTAACTTATCGAATTCCCCAGTCACCATACATCAACAGTCATATCTCGCCTCTGTTACCTACCTACCTCCCTGGTCACCCCCACAACATCACATTATATATCTATTCCGCTAATAATCGCTTTTCTTCTCCAAAAATCACTCACTACATCCGCCCCTCACTTCCCTATGTACTTCACCTACCTTTCCAGAGCTCCCACTATTTCCTTCATGGTGCGAAAATCCATCTCCATCATCTCCACCTCCCAATGTCATTTTCGCCAGACGTGTTCAGGAAAAAATTGGACTCGCTCCAAGATACCCAAGAACTGATTGTGTCGCTCTCACAATGGGTACTCTTCCACCACCGCCATGCGAAGGATTTGTGTGACTTGTGGGGTGAATTCGCTGTGTCCAACATCTCAACCATGAAACTGGACAAAAAACTCTCGCTATTGTATCTCTGCAACGACGTGGTGCAAGAGGCTCGCCACAAGCGCAAGCCAGAGTTCTCGGCCGAGTTTGCCCGCATTCTCCCCGATGTGTTGACCGCAATGTATCCAACATTGGACTCTGGTATAAAGGCCAAAGTAGAACGTCTAATTGGAGTGTGGGAACAGAGAAATATCTTTGACAGGCAGCAGATCAAGCGCATGCGCCGCTCGGTGGAGCTGCTGGAAGGTGGTAAGTCGAATTCCTCCGAGGCAGCCGATTCCAGCGTCCAACTGGCGTCGCAGACCCAAATAGCTCCCGAATTGGTCCATCTTAACAACTTGTTCCTCCACCTCAACCTGTTGCAAGAGGTGACGCTGTCCAACTTGTCGCAGGTCGGATATCAGCTGAAGATGTACTTGCCTCATGACCATTCGGCCTCCGACAACCTCCCGCTGCCCAAGGTATATATTTCCAAGTTGAACGTACTAGAGAAGTTGTGCAACTTGACGACGCAGAACTTGCAAGATATCAAATCGGCTCGCCTGGACATCACCTCCATCTTGTCCGGTCTCCAGACGACTGTCAACGACGGTGCCAGCACCGATGAGTCGAAGGTCAAGATCATTCTGCAGAAGATGGACAAGTTGAAAACGACCCGATCCGAGTTGCAGGAAATGTTGGACGAACCTGCGGAGCCGCAGGAGCCCGAGGATGTCTCTCCAACGTTTGAATCCACCGCCGACACTTCCAGCGATTTGGTTCCAACTTACGAAAGCTCGAGTGAAGACGACGACGAGCCTCAAAAGTCTGCAGTGGCGGAGAGTGCCGCAAGTGCGCCCGAGCGATCTTCCAGAAAGAGAAAGCTCTCCAACTCGTCTGCTTCGTCGAATACATCCAGCACATCGAAGAAATCTGTGGCATTCTCTGAAGACATTCAGATCAAGGAGTACGACAGAGAAGAGCAGACCGAAGTAATAAAGATCGTGCGCAGCGACACAGAATCAGAAGACGACTACGCCCCAGACTTCGACGAGCCTCCTGCGCCAGCCGACCTCACGGAGTTCGAGGCTCACCACAAGGACGACTTGGAGCTTATGCATGAACGACGGAATGAGAACGATGGATACGATCCCTCGGGTGATCAGGACCAGGAGGACCCTAAGGCGGGGCTTTTGAGTTTGTTATCGAAGCTTAATTGAGAAGAATGATTATTGGGATGCTGAAGAAACTTGAATGCTGAAAGAAACTTGGATGCTGAAAGAAACTTGGATGCTGAAAGAAACTTGGATGGTGGGATGATGTGTATAATGTAAATGTATGGAATCGTCATCGGATCTTCCAGATGAATGCATGTGTGTCGCCATTGGACTATTAATTGAGAAGTTTGTAGAGGTTACTGACGCTATTGCCTCTGCTTGGGCCTCTGCTGTTAGCGGAGCTGTTGCTGCTACTGTTGACCGTGCTACTCATGTTGCTGTTCAAAGCTCTGTAGTCATTGTTGGCCTCGCGTTGCTCCGCCAGCTGCCTGCTAGTGGGAAGTTTGATAGGCATCGAGAATCGTCTTCTTATCATACTCTCCTCGGTACCAGATGTGGGGTACTTGTCATTACCATCTATGGTGCGTCTCCCAGAGCGACCATAATTACCAGGCACAGAGCCGACACTGTGCCGTTTATCCGGTCCTGCGCCCTCGGTTGCGGACGATGTCACACTGCTTCTTCGTTTTCGAGGTATGTAGATACAGAGTTCGTCGCTAGACACGCAATTCAAACACTCTGGCAAGTCTCTGGTGCATTTCTTCTTGAACTTTCGACACCGTAGGCAGCTGAATCGGGACTTCTTTTCGTTCCGAACATCTAGCTCCAAGCTCTTAGGGTCGTGGTTGTAAATATTTGACTCGGAACATAGTGCCTCAGTCGGTAGTTTCTTTTTCTTGAATACCACAATGGAGTCTTTGTAATGCGGAAACTTCGGACCTTGGCCGGCTTTGGGACTTTTGAGCACAACTTGAAAGTGACTCACGTAGTTCTTAATATCTGGGTATTCTTCAAGGGTACCCTGGAATGGGTCCCAAGGTGTCTCCTGCTTGAAGTGGTCACATAAAGTCATAAGGGCCAGAATCCAGCCGCATCTTCGGGCGAGGGAATACACGTCAAGAAGTTTATCGACTTGTTTGGAAACGAGGCCGACAACTCGCAGA
>JAKUAG010000036.1:0-24581 GCA_030562885.1 Sungouiella inulinophila
TTTCAACTTTTCTCACTGGATTTCGGATTTAATATTTTCAATTTCTACCACGGGGGTTTTGTTAATTTCCTCCTAGTTTAGTTATATAGTTAAGTTCGCTAAAATATATAATCTTGATTCGTAAAAAAAAAAACGTTCGCGTGCGTGCAAATCAATGCTGCAGAAAGCTATGATCACAGAGAACTAGAATGCCGCCAGAGTGCGCATCTGAAGGAAGTAGTAACTTACTTGTATGAAGGATATTGAAGAAACACTTCCTACCAACAAGCAAAGCACATCCTCTCTTCGATGTCACATCACATTTTATCCAGAATCTCCCCCAATATTCGAGACATATTCCGCTTCTACGAATGCCTAAGCAAAGCCTTTCGAGATGCACAAAATAGTGAAGTCATAGATCATCTTCGATCTACGCATCTGGCCACATTTATCGATCAGTTTTGGCGCATGAATGTTACTGCTGAACACTCAAAGCTATATAACGCGGCAGACTTTCCGCCCTTGATTGGTCAACTTGTTGCACCCATATTTCGAAACCGAAAGTCCGAGGCAATTCTAGGGCTTTTGAACGAAGACCAACTTGGAGGTTCATTAATAAGCTCCCGCAACCATTCATTCAAGCATTTTACCGATTACCAAGCACGAATTCTATTGTCTTTTGCGTCTTCGTTGTCCCCGTATAAGCAAGTCCCGCTGGTGAAATCCTCAGTCAACTCATTCAAATGGTACCAACGATTACTCAGAAAATCGCCCATTATTTTCTTTTTGAAGCAAAAGAAAACACTAATGTCAGAATCAAGCCTCCTTTCACAAAATCCATCTTATGAAGAACTTCGTATGGGAATTGCTGACTTGGCTGCCAAGTATGCCAAGTCAGAGGAGTACTTCAAAAGAACAAAGAACTACTATTTGACAGACTTAGCATCAAGTGACTTGTTCCGCCTCGCCATATCATCACATCAAAATAATGCTCTAACTTCAGGGATGCATAGTACATCCTTCGATCAGGACAAGTTATGCGATGAGATATCAAGAGTTCAAAAACCCAAGGTTATAGACAGCAACGGTCAGGAAATTGATCACATTACCCTTGAAACTTTTTGTCGTGATAATCCACTTGAAGTGTTACGAGGCAAGTTGGCAACAATGAATGGAATCAATGATGTACATACTTTTTTTCCCTTTGATATTGCCTACAACGATGTTTATCTACTAACGATTGAACCTCCAGTCATTGAAGACGAACACGACGATTTGCTTCGCTTCATTCATTGTCAGGCAGAGTTTGAAGTTTTCGCTGTTAGGATAGCATCAAATTTTCCCATGTCAATACCTTTCGAGACATTTTTGGGCAATAGCAGCAATGTCACCAAGAATATCAATGCGACCTATGAGGACCTTTTAATTTGGGCTGAGAAGCAACGCGAAAAGGGGCATACTAATAAGACAGGATCATCTAGGTTAATACAGACCATTGGAGAATGGGGTCTTGTGGAGGTGTCCGAGTCTGCAGACAGCTTGTGCTTAACTAAATCTTGATGGCTGCTGTCACGTGTGTTCATGAACTAGAGTTGTACTCGCATAGATCTCCACCAAACAGGTTAAAACATGCCCAGACTAAATTTATCGAGAGCTATCAATCTACCTAGACCGGTTCATTGGCTTTTTGCTATAACACTTACCATTTTTGTTTATCGCTTGACGAGAACTTCTGGTGGTGACCATGATATGAAGATTGCAGAGGTTGATGAGGATGTCGATTATGTACTCAACAGGGGTGGCTCCAGCGATAGAGTTAAGCAATCCCAATATCAATTGATACCTATTGGTGAATGGAAAGATGAAATTACTCAGAATTTTCTATCTCAACTTGATAAGAAGACGCATAAATGCCCTGATTACGTCAATTATTGTCAACAGAAACATCCACCTTTTTCACAAGGTAAACATAAATATCCGTATATGCGACCAGCACCGAAGTGTCGAACTTTTACTTCGAATGCTTTGGAAAAGCTCATCACAGATTTGAAATCGAAGATAAAAGATCCCGATCTTGCTCGCTTAATGGAAAACGCCCTACCAAATACGTTAGACACCACGATCTTATGGCATAAGCCTTCGGGCTCTGGCAATGGGGCCAGTCACCGTTCTCATTTCCCAGAGACATTTGTCGTTACGGGTGATATTCATGCCGAGTGGCTCCGCGACTCTGCTAGGCAGCTATCTGTTTTCCAGCCGTTGATTAAGTTTGATGAGGATCTAAAAGATCTCATAAAAGGCGCAATTAGAACACAGGAGGAGTATGTTATTTCATCCCCATATTGCAATGCATTTCATCCTCCACCAGGATCTGGGGTGAAGAAGGGCAACACGGCAATGGATCTGGTATATCCTGTTCCCAATTGGAAAGTTGTATTTGAGTGCAAGTATGAGATTGATTCATTGGCTTCATTTCTCACTTTGACAAATGATTACGTAGAGAACTCAGGAGGAGATTTGTCTGTTATAACGAAATATTGGATAGCTGCTTTTGAGAAGGTTCTCGCTGTTCTAAGGCGAGAGTCACAGCCCCTGTTCAATTCAGAACTTGGGAATGCCTTACCATTTTATTATACATTTCAAAGACAAACGAACATTGGCTCTGAAACTTTGCCACTCGGCGGAGTAGGAAACCCGGTCAATTTCAATACTGGCTTGATTCGTTCTGCGTTTCGCCCTTCTGATGATGCAACTATCTTGCAGTTCTTCATCCCTGGAAATGCTCATATGCTCGTTGAGTTAAAAAGGACAATGAAGAACATTCTTACCAAGGTTTCAACTGAAGATCTCACACGATACATCAAGTACACTCAGGATTTCATTCATGATATCGAAGAGGGAATCAATAAGCATGGAATTCAAGATCATCCTCATTGGGGTCGGGTCTATGCTTACGAGGTTGATGGATATGGGGGGCGTGTTCTTATGGATGACGCCAACATTCCTTCGTTGTTGTCCTTGCCAGATATCGGCTTCATTGATGTCGACGACGAGGTTTACCAAAATACAAGAAAAATGATCTTGTCAAAAGAAGGAAATCCGTATTTCCTCAAAGGGCCATACTTTCAGGGCATTGGTGGTCCCCATATTGGAATTTTAAATGCTTGGCCCATGTCCTTGCTTATGAGGATCAGGACTACCGATGATGATGAGGAAATTCTTAGTAATTTGAACACCGTGATGGAAACCACCGCTGGACTAGGGCTTATGCATGAGAGCGTCAATGTTAATTCGGTTCTTGGAAAGGACTATACAAGACCTTGGTTCGCGTGGTGCAACTCAGAGTTTGGAAAAACAATACTATATTTGGCCAAGCACAAGCCCCATTTGATCTTCAAAGAACAATACCAATCTACCGCTTACGACTTGGAAGCGTTATTCACCTCATGATTTATATGTTTAGCGCCTGATATATTCCGCAATACTCTCGGCCGTCTTGGACGATGTAGTCTTCGCAGTGGCATCAAATGCTGCTTGATAACGAGCTTGCAATTCTGCATCGGATTTGCCAAGCTCCGATTGTCTGTCTTCTGGAAAGGTGTATTCCCGGGTTGGCTCCCCATCTTCATCTCTTTCAACTTCTCCTTCTGTTTCATCATTATTATCCACTTCATAATCTGAGAGCACCTCAGAATCTCTCAGATCGCCCTTCAAATCCATGTCCTTCATCAATCTATCTAGAGATTTTGTTTTTCGCTTTTTCTCGTCCTCCTCCTTTTGCTTGAGAATAGCAGCACGCTCGGCCAAATAGTACTCATTGTACTCCTCCACCTTCTTATCAACTGCATCCAAAAAGTCATCAAAGCCCTCTCCAGTGAAAGAACTGCAGCCAATAACGTCCAATTGTGAATAAAACTCCTCTAGCATTAACGACATAGAGTTTACCAAGCTGCTCATGTACCCAGAAGATGTTCCGTCCTCGCCATTTAATTCTTGATCCGCAGCCAAGGCCATTTGAAACAGTTCGAAATCTGTCATCCACTCCTTAGCAAAATTTGCATCCTGGACATCAGTTTTATTGAAGACAATGATCATAGGCAACTTAGTTTTGTACAAAATTGAGCAAGCATATAGCATGTTAGACATGAAAGTCGTTGGTGAGGAATTTCTTGGTGTGTCAACGATGTAAGCGATTACAGTTGGAAAGGTTGACGCAAATGCTTCGGTGATGATGGCACCCGACGCAGACCAAACAAAACATTCGATTTGGCCAGGAGTATCAATAATTACATTCTTGATTTTGCTTTCCTTCCTTTCGACCAATTTGATAACTTGGTCGATCTTTGTAGAAAATAAGTTCAAAGAAGTCACAATAGCTCCGTTAGGACCCAAATTATATTCCTCCATGACCTTCTTGTACTTCACAGAATCTCTGATGTCAATATTGACACCGTAAGGCACCTTAAGTACTGCTGGGTCAAGATTGATAACATATGGTGCAGATTTCTTGGAATGAAGATGTGAGTTGAGTCTCTGCATGAAAGTGGTCTTTCCAGACCCTGCCATTCCTATGCAAATGATTGATGTTGGTGCCATTTGTCAGAAAATACTCGGTTGAGGTTCTCATTCCTGTCCTGTCATCTCATCTTCTCATGGAGAGTTATATGTAGGCGTTGTGCTTATGTATTGATAATCGTCGCAGCAGCATGCCATTAACTAGCTACAATCGTTCGTATGGGCAGATATGATACCTATGTTTCGTTACATGAGGCTTGGTTCCTCCTCAAGCTGAAAGCGAAATCAGTCAATTTTGGTACATTTCAAGTCAACTGTAAGAGTGGTAGGGTCTGAGCATCGATGAATAGCACTGTGAAGGGAACTGGTACTTGAATATTCTTTCTTTGATAAAGGCTCATCCAGAAATGTAACTTGTTTTTGTGATTCCTCATTCTGTTTCTTACAGTTCGCTTGGTCAAGAAACATATCTAACAGAATCCCTTCTCGTGATTGGTATAGGGAATAGGAAGACAGTCCAGCCTTATAATTGGCTTTCATTTGTCGAGCCATACCTTCTGAGAGTCCGAATAGAAATTCCATCAAATATTCCTTTTTGCTCAAGAATTTGAATATTCTCGGCTTCTGCTTTGAAGACTTTGTCAACTTTGGGCCCTCCTGGTGCTCCTAGTTTTGTAATGCTTTGCTGTTGTTGTTGTTGCTGAGCGACCAACTGACCAGCTGCTTCAGGATCATCCATTATGAGAGAATACACCGGACGAAGTCCAAACAAATTGACAAAATACCACGAGATGGCAGAGACATACCTAGCGTTCAAGTTTGGCGTGTTGACACCATTCTGTAACATAGCTTTGAATCCCTCAGTCAATGGAAATGGAAGTTTCATGACCACAGAGCCCGCAAAAAAATAGTTCACCCACCCCATAATCAACGTTTGGGGGACGTAACTCGTTATGTTTCCTTTCGCCATGCTCATCAAAGCATCGTTCGTAGAAGCATCTGAGAAAGGGTTCAGGGGAGCAGAAGAATCCTCGATTGTGGCATGGAAGTCTGTTCCAGATAACGTGTCCATGTAATAAGCCCGTCTGATCTCCATCTCTTCCCCACTCAAAACGTTATTATTGAATTTGAAAGCTATAGCACGTTGTAAAAATGATCTAAAATGATTAGTATTCGATTCACCTCTTCTCATAAATACAGCCAACGACATACTTTTCTCTAGACTTTTTGAATAAGTCTGGTTTTGGCCGCAGAGCAAATAGCACTGTTAGGTTCGCTCTTAACAATCCAACTAACACCATGGCAATTGATATTGGTAGAAGCATGCCCCACTTGAGCTGAGAATCAAGCAAGAGATCATCAATCATAACTGGTCTTAATGGATTACTTTCCTTGGTGTGCTGGACCTCAATATTCACGAAGTATATTCACTCCATAATCTTGTTGAGATATGAGTAAACCAGTACATCTCAGATGTGTATCGGATGCATTTGCTCACTGTCAAAAGCATACAAAATGATCAATGTGTTATTGCTATCCTTACTTGCTCGCATTCAGTTGCAGCATAGTACTTATGTATTTTGATATATAAGTGGGGTTTTTCTGCTCAAGTTCCACAATAACCAACAAAGAAACAACTAGTCTTGAATATAACTTAGGTCTAAGAGCTTTTCCCCTGTGCTATTACCCATGTAGATACTGCGCATACTATTACCAAACTTCTGGTATATTAACAATCTTTTCATATTAGCTAGACCATACAACTAAACTGAGTAGTAATTTTCTTTTTTTTTTTTTTTTTACGAATCAAGATTATATATTTCAGCGAACTACTAAACTATATAACTAAACTTGGTGGAAATTCCAAAAAACCCCCATGGTAGAAATTGAAAAGATAAATCCGAAAGTCAAATGAAAAAATTTAATTTTTTTTAATCAAGATAATATATTTTAGCTAGCTAAACTATATAACTAAAAGCAGGAGGAAATGCTAAGAACCTCATGTAGAGGTGAAAAGAATGAAGTCCGATGAAAAAGTTTCAATAGCTAGTGACTATCTGTACTGCAGCATATAGGAAAGTATCCACCGCTTCAACTCAGGCTCGTCTAACTCAGGGAGGGCATCCAGAGGATACGCATACCATCGAGTTCGTTTTTTATGTTTCCAGATAAACCCCGAACGGAGCACTTGAGGTATAGGTGTAGGGAAATCGAGTATTTGGGGATTCGTGCTTCAATATCTTCCTGGCGAACAGGTGTGGTCTTAGTTGGTAAATTTGATCTTGTACCCCAAAAGTAACGCGTACCAGAAGATGACTCGAAGCGTTTCTGCCGCTGCCCCCTCCCCCTTCCCCACATCATCGTCAGATCATAGTATTGAACTAAAACTACCCGAATAAAAAAGGAGGTACGGGTTTTATAAGTTACACTGTTTGCATCTATATGGATCTGCTTAATCTGATAGCTAATTATTGAAAAGCGCCGTGGCGCAGTGGAAGCGCGCAGGGCTCATAACCCTGATGTCCCAGGATCGAAACTTGGCGGCGCTATTTATTTTTCTTAGCATAGATACATTAATGCAATAGCGCTCTTCATGCTAGCAAGGCTGGAAGAAAGTAGTTTTTCGAAAACGATACGAATAAGTTAAAGGGATTTCGGAATTCTGATGTAAGTTCCGAGCTCCCGTTAAAAATATTTAGAAAAAGGTGATTTCATTGAGGGGATTCAACCTAGAAGAATTTCCATAAATTCGTGGGAAGATTCGATAATTATTATTCTGATATGACAATGGACCACTAATTCAATCGCTTTGACACTTTGAATCAAAGATTGAAGTAAGTCGAGCCGAAGGTTACAATAACCAATTGCGATTTTTATTATATGTAGTATTTGGTCACGTGTAAGTCCATCTAATGCCAATATGTCCATGAACTCGCCTATGAACACGAACATGGGTTGGTTTGGAAGAGCCCCTTCGAAAGTTTCTGTTGTGTCTGAGGTCCAAGAGGGAACTCGAGATTCCCCCCCACTCTTGGAAGACTTGCCACCAAAATTTGAAGATGAGGAACCTATTCATTCTCAACATCTGACTTTTGTGAACGCCTTGCAGAAAATTCTGTTGGAAGATTTCACGATCGATCATTATGTCAGCATGCCATGCTTCCGTGAAGCCATGCTAACCGGGTTTCAGGCTATGGGAGTTCTAGGAACTGTTACGTTCCTAATCCACAAAAATCCCAGTCGGTCAGTTAACTGGAGTGTTTGCGGATTTTTCCTTGGAAGTGTTGTAGGATGGGAGCAATGTCGTTCCATAAGAAAAAGGTCATTTCAGACAGTGGAGGCCGCTAAACAGGCGAATCAAGAAAAATTACGGATGAAATTTGAGCTGAAGCATGAAGGTGATGACCTGTTGAAGAGTTTCAATGAGTTTCTGTCAAAAAACGACAACAGGTGATTTTAGGACATTCTTGTGTCAAGAGAGATTTTTTCAAACGTAACATCTTCATGACTTCGTCCTTCTCTTGTATATAAATTGGGCCTTGCATCAAGGGTTTCGTGTTATGGTTGATCCAATCTGTCTAGGCAAGGTCTTCTAAGTGTTGCAACCCACAAGTTCATCGAAAGGGTAGAGTTCCTACGTAATAGTGAATCGGTGCAGTGTATATATGCTGACCACAATGACGGTCAGACGGTGCACCGGCAGGGTCAGCATAAACATCAGACGTACGTGAAAATTAGTATCATTATTGTGCATATTTTTATTAGAATTAAAATATTATCAATTTTCATAAAGTCTTCACATGTCTTTGGGTATCAAAATCAATTATTAGCACGGTTCATTACGCAAGGAAAGGTGGGGCATCCGAACTGCTTGTATTCAGGTACCTCGGCTTTCCTCCGTCTACTTGCTTCCACCAGTGACCAACTCCATCTTTTTGATCATCTACCAAATTGGTTCTTCCACAAACAAGAATGGAACAGGTTCTAGTCAATGTCGATTTCAGGCAGTCGTGGAATAATTTGGTAGATTTGCCGGCAAATTTGTCCAGCTTACTATACAATGCCAATGTTTCCCCACAAGAAGTGATAATTGAACTTGTGCTGCATTCCAAACATAAAAGTTTTGTTGGATGGTCGGGTATGACTTCAAGTAGTCCTAAGCACATCTCAATGGATCCCAATTTTGCCCACTCATTGAAACTAGCTGACAAGCAGTTACTCACTGTGAACGTGAAAATTAGAAACCCGAAGACAACCAAGATCTTTTTGGAACCGGAGCACCCGTCTGACTGGGAACTTGTTGAACTCCATGCAAGCTATATTGAATCGAAATTGATTGAACAATCTCGATGTGTTGCTCTAAATCAAGTATTAGTGGTTTATCCAACGAAAACATCATCTGTGAGGTTACTTGTGAAAGATATTGGAAATCCTGACCTTACTTACGCCTTGATTGACCCATTTGCTGAGATCAGCATCTCCCCAAAGTTGAAGGAGAGGAAAAAACGCTCTTCCAGTCATTCGTTGAAGTCAGCGAAAAGCAACCGCTCAAGTCAAGATGATGTCCAAATTGGGCCCTGCGTTTTGAAACGAGGTATTGCTTTACCAAATGCGATGTTTACTGAAGCTGAACTAAACTCCGGTCAAAATGCAGTTGAGGTCTATGCGAATGTGGATGAATTCATTCATATTTTGAACAGGGCAGACTACATTGCTGTTTCCGTGATTGCCGGCCCATCTACAAAGGCCGAAATTACTGCCCAGGAAATTTCCACAAAGAAAAGCACCAACGGACAGTCAAAAGAAAAAGATAAAGATGGTATGCATGTTGTTGAGAATGCTAATGTAGTTGCAAAACTCGCTAATTGCTCCAAAGTCCCCGCTAACACAGTGGGGCTCAGCAAAAAACTTGCAATAATGCTTAATGTGGATAGAATGATTGGTTTCAAAGTTATGCTTAAGGCAGCAGGAAAGTATGCTGCAAAGCGTCCGTCCACGTTCGTCATTCATCCTTACACCATTCATACTAGAAAATCTGACAAACTCAACTTCAATCCAGAGGCGAAGGGTGATGTTCAGAACAAACTCTCACAAAGTGTATCCCTGTTCTTGTTTCAGGATGGTCTTCTGATCACAAACTTTCCCATGACGAATAATTCAAGAATTCCGGCAATTCCGGGAGTTCTTCCATATGGTGGTATTCTTCGTTTCAAAAGAGTCGATGATGCATGTGCTTGGATCCGACCTTTCTCCCTTGAAGGTGGTAAGGCTCCACCAAAGATAGAGATTGGACAAGAGCTATTGCGAGAAAGCGGTTTTGTCGAAGTTCTTTACGAACCCCGTCTCAGCCATTTATATGGATCTAGTGTGACACTCGATGAAATTGTGGATCATCTTGTATCATTTCATAATTCTGGGATCATGTTGCATGGATCTGCTGGCTGTGGGAAAACACTAATGATGCAACATGTTGGCGAAAGACTACGCCAATGTGGCTTTTTTGTGAAGTTTATTTCCTGTGAATCATTTATGAATGAATCATTTGATCAGCTATGCAATAACTTCACAAAATGGATTAACGAGGCAGTATGGTATGAGCCCTCTGTTTTGATCTTGGATAATTTAGACAAGATCTTATCTGCTGAGACTGAACATGGAGACTCGTCCTTATCAAACCAGCTCACCGAATATATCAACACGCTTGTTCAAAAGGTGAATTCACAAAAGAAGACGAATATCTCGCTCTTTATTTCTGGCGTTTCAAAGGAATCATTCAATAAGGGCCTTTCGTTAACTCATTTGATTGAGACTTATGTTCACTTGAGAGCTCCACAGAAATCGGCAAGGACTGAAATTCTTTGTGAGTATCTTGTTAAGCGTTTGGGATGTTCCGTTGGGTTTGATATTATGGATATCGTTCTGGAGACGGAGGGATATCTTCCCAATGATTTGAAGGTTCTCAGTGACAGGATTTATTATGAGTGCTTGTCTAACAGAAGCACCGAGGAATGCCGAGATCTGAAATTGATCGCTACTAAATCAATGTTGGAAAAAGCTATTTCTGGTTATCAACCATCGAATTTGAGGGGCGTGAAACTTCAGAAGTCCACAACTAGCTGGGAAGATATCGGTGGTTTAGAAGAAGCTAAGAATGTCCTATTGGAGACATTAGAATGGCCCACTAGATACGCGCCTATTTTTCAGAATTGCCCGTTACGATTAAGGTCTGGTATTCTCTTGTATGGCTATCCCGGTTGTGGAAAGACCCTTCTTGCAAGTGCAATTGCTGGTCAGTCCGGAATAAATTTCATTTCCATCAAGGGTCCAGAAATTTTGAACAAATACATTGGCGCGTCTGAACAATCCGTCAGAGAACTTTTCGATAGAGCTCAAGCGGCAAAACCATGTATTTTGTTTTTCGATGAATTTGATTCCATTGCACCAAAAAGAGGTCATGATTCAACAGGTGTGACGGATAGAGTGGTGAATCAAATGCTTACTCAAATGGATGGTGCTGAGGGACTTGATGGAGTCTATGTTTTGGCAGCAACGAGTAGACCGGACTTGATTGATTCTGCTTTACTTCGTCCCGGTCGTTTGGATAAAAGTATCATTTGTGACATGCCCAATTTTCGTGACAGACTCGACATTTTGCGAAAGATCTGTCTTAAAATGGAATTGCGTGAAGATGTGAATTTAGAAGAAGTGGCTCGCCGAACTTCTGGATTCAGTGGTGCCGATATGCAAGGTCTAGGTTACAATGCGTACTTGAAGGCTGTTCACGAAAAATTGGCGGAGCAGGAAATCATGTTGGCCTCTGTTTCCTCCAACGACAAGTCTTATGAATTTTTCCAGATCAATAGTGAGAAGGCCAAGAGCAAATTGCTTGCCCCAGCTGAGAAAGTCAAGTTGCTTCACCAAATCGAAAAAGTTTTAGACAATCATGACAATCCAGATCAATCCGTTACCAAAGGAGGCGATAATCTGCCTGTGTTGATCAAACAAGCGCATTTCGAGGAAAGCTTGAAAGAAACGAAGCCATCAATTTCTGCCTCCGAGAAAGCGAAACTCACTCATATCTACACTCAGTTTTCCACTGGCAGAGATGGAAACATGCCTGATGGTTCCACAAGTAACGACATCGGAGGCAGAACTACTCTTATGTAGATCTAATCTTAAGAGATGTGGTTTTATTATGCCAGATGTTAACTGGAGGATTTTTCAATATTTAGCTCGGTTTCCGCGTCTTCTTCTTCATCCTGGTCAAGGTCAAGGCAAATCCAGTTGGGCCAGGCTATTTCATCTCTTATGAGGCTTCGAAGCTGTTCAACCAAGAACTTTTCCACTTTGCCCACATTTCGTAAAACGTTTTTCTCCATCTTACCTATTTCGGTGTCTATTTTGACACTTTTGATTACATCGATGCGCTCCCGATAATTTGAACCACTATAATCCACGAAATTTCCGCCATTGATATTGACAGCTTTGCTCAGACTCGAAGAGTTCGAGGATGTAAAGTAGTCTGAACTCGTGTCATTCAAATCACAAAGAAATGTGACAAATATGCTCTTTTCCAAGTATGCCACTGCCGCCAAAGAATGAATCGCAATTTCCGAAATCTTCAATTTAATTGGAAGGGAAATGAAGTGTGAAGAAGGGTAGTTCACCTGTAAATTAACCATTACCTCCAAAGAAGCATCGCCTTTGAAATCAATATCTAGAATGAATTGAATATCATTGTCACTTTTATCAGCTTTTGATTGGCGTGTTGAACTTGGTCTGAACTGGTAACTATTATGTGAGAAGAAATTGGCGGGAGTCTCAATTTCATGGTGACCCAATCCGACATTATTCATGTTGTAGGTATGTAAGTTCTTGAAAACATCCAGACTCTTCCTACTTGTTTCGTTCTGCGTTGGAGGTAATTTTGGGAGTATATCTTGGTTCCCTATCTCACTGAAGGTGGAATGCAGTTGTTCAACATCAGAGTTGTCAGAATCACTTTCACTTAGCTGAGGCGTTCTTCCTCTTGACGCTCCCTTGTCATCTTCTTCGGGCTTAGATTCGTGGTAAAACTCCTCAAAAGGGTTATCGATATGTCTAATCGTAATCTCCGGTGGAACACTCCCAAGTGAGAACCCTGTCACGGTAAGCTTGTCAATAAACGATGGGAGAGTAACCTGATTCAATTGCTCGTTGAAAAATTCCTTCAATCGTTGATTGATGCATTCGTCGGAGATTAATTTATCCCAACTTATTTCAAAAGACATCTTTGAGTCCCCGACTGAAATGCACCTGCACAATTCCTCAATGCTATTTCAATTCGCATCGTTGTAGGATATAGCTTGCGCTCACTGAAGATTGCCCTCTTGATATATTCCCTTCGAATGTCACTGCAAATTCCGTTTTGTTGATACAATTACATCACCTCGGTCCTAAACACCAAATATTTTTTTTTTTTTTTTTTAACGTTGTTACTTCATTTAAGCCACTGTTATTGGTTTCCGATGGTTGGCTAATTGGCTATATTTTGTTTCTCCGCTCTTTGTTGGGAGATCCTCATACTTTAAAAAAGCTAAATAGACATGTATAGTAGGACTTCTTCACAGCTGAAGAAGATAATGGGAAAGGGGAAGAAGAAAAAAATGAGTCAATATGGACTCTCTTCACCAGTTCAAATTTGTTCTCCCATACTAATGACATCGCATTAGTTTCAAATTTCTTATTTCGAGCATTGGCTTCCTTACACTCCGAAGTAGTCATGATTTCATCTCGACAAGCTCAGTTGATCGTTGTTGGTGCTGGCCTTATTGGATCTTCTCAAGCGCTCCACATTTTACAAAATGCTGTTATGTGCTTCTCGCCTTATTTGATCGCCATCCAAAAGATGTAGAGCTCGCAGAGAATCTCAATACACTTTGCTTTCAGGGTACTGACGAGCTAAATTTTCGGATACGCACGTCAACCCATATCCCGATGGTGGTTCTTTCATCAGTACCCCTACGCATGCTGCCATTGCAACAAGTTTAGTATAAAAAGAAGTGCATTTGTGCATCGAAAAGCCTGTAAGTACAGACTGGAACAAGCAAAAGCATTGCAAGCCAGGGAAACGAGTGAATGTTTTGATGCGACATGACATACTTTCTAATCCATTTATCATTGCGGCAGAGGAAAATTGCTTGCAATTCCAATTGGGGCCCACCCAAAGAGTTTCATTTGAATTTTCTCAAGAAACGAATACCCCAATTTTGACGAAGGCACCCGGAGGTTCGAAAATGGCTTTGCAGGTACGTTAATTTATGCAGACAATGTGAGTTCTTCATTTCATTTTGAGATGGGGACTGGCTGGAACCCCTTGATACCATTAATTACAATCCTGATGGCTTTTATGAAAAATTTGGATGGAAAGAGATTGTCCATTCCAGATCTCACCTTATGCTATCAGTGCTATGAATACTAGAAGTTCATCGAATGAACCTATCGGTAGGAAAGGTTCTTCTTCATGACAGGCATAAATTCTGAAGGACAAAGCGCTACAATACTCAATTGAATCGCTTACGTTTTCGAAAGAAAATCACAGCTAACTTGCTTCGGCGACGGAATACGCGTTCTTTCATGACACTATTGTCCGGTCTCTTAAATTAGGGTTCCCGCAAAGAGTGGAGAACGTTGATTATATCGTTCCACACTGTGGGTGTTGATTGGTTGAAGACCCATCAAGAGGTATTACCTTTCATTTCTCAATTTGATATAACAATGGAACTGAAGGGAAAAATTCGTCCTCAACATTATCACGATTTCCGCAGCACTACCGGTGGTGGTACACATAGAAAGCGTATAGAATCATTTAATCTTTCGAATGAGTCGAAATCTGTAACGCATTTAACCTTAGCATTGAATGATAAAAGAAATATAACATCTGTGCGATTTCTGGAGTATTCTTTCGACTTTACCAAATTGGGGGTTCCTGTCGGTGTTGAACATTATTTTTCCAGGCGTCAAAATTATATGAATTTTGCGAAGAGAGACTATTCTCGAGAAACAAAAGAAATGCACTAAAAAATCATAGTAGCTAATTGAGGATGTCAAAACACAGTTCTTCAAAGCATGCCATGCTGTCCTTGCTGTCCCTCACTTTTCTTTCAATTCGCTGTTTGCTGGTAACAATCATTCACCTAGTGTGGAGGAGCTTGAATACAGGAACAGTTTATTAGAGGTCCGCTCCTTCGTTGGCTCATGAACACCAGTTTAGGACACTCGAAGAAAAATGTATGGAGATATGGCTAATAAATTAATGCTCGAGACTAAGAGAGCGACAAATTTAGGTGAATTGCCTCTTTATCTGCACGATTTAATCAAGGATATTGTACAAGAAGTCACCGACCTCAGTAAAGATGTTACTTACTTGACGGAACATCTGAGAATAGCTGGTGACTTCGAAGAAGAAGAGTCCAAACAAATAAATGAATGCCAATTGTTCGCTACTCACCTAAGCATGAGAAGGAACAAACAATGTCTACTTGTTTACGAAAAACTCCGAGCTGAAAAAATTGATGCATTCTGTTGGCTAAATATTGATCCGTTGACTAGAAACGATCAAGAAGGAAGCGGGCACCCAAATTTGGATCGAAGAGTTCTGACACACAATCGCCTTCTAACTGAGAACCTCAGCCATCCAGAGCAAGACTACTATAAACAGTACCAAGATTTAGTGCTGGATTTCAAATCAGAATTTTCTGACATTGATTTATCTGTTGATCTTGAACCACCGAAGGACCTTTTCATCGATGTTAGAGTACTCAAGGATGGCGGTGAAGTCCAAACGGAATATGGAGCTTTTAATCTCATCAAGGACTCACAATTTTATGTGAGAAAGTCCGACGTGGATAGATTGATTCAACTGGGGTATCTCGAGGAGATATAGTGCATCATGATATGGATACTTTGCAACTAGTAGTTTGTTGTCAACTTGGTCAATTCTTCCTGAAGTTTAGCCTTCCCCAAGACTGTATTCTTATGATCAACATTAATAGGAAGAATCATTACCGAGTCGTCGTTTTTATCATAAACTCCAATATTGTCATCCATAATTTTAACCTCTTTCCGAAGCTCTATGGCAAGAGTGCTAAGAAGCCCATATACCTCATTCACTTCTTGTTTGAACTGATCCTTGATATGAAGATTGTCAACTTCATTTCGCCTGCTCGGTTCCACGTAAGTGTCGAATAGCAGACTAATGCAATCTAATAAGTTGACCACTCTAGAGTCGATGTTGTTGAGAGATTCAAGTCTTGTCTGTATGAAATCGTCTTGGGCCATCTTTCCAGTTGTGGTGTACCGAAGTGTATTTTCGTCCCTTTTTTTTTGAATTTTTGCAGATAGTAGTCGATTTTATTCCCACACGAACAGTGAAACAACAAGAATGCCGATCGATTTGGGACTTGCTAGAATATCGAGGTTGCTATCATTAATTGGTAACCCTCATTCCAGGACATACAAGTCAATACATGTTGCGGGGACTAATGGAAAGGGTTCCACTATAGCCTATCTATCCTCCATTTTGAACTTGGCTCACATCCGCCATGGCCGATTCACTTCTCCGCATCTTTTAGAGAGCAATGATTGTATATCGATTGATAATGAAGTCTACCCAATGAGTAAGTTTAAGGAAATCAGGGGCCTTGTATCACTTCAGAATGAGCGACTTGCATTGGGGTGTACTGAGTTTGAACTACTCACTGCAACAGCCTTCAAAATCTTCGAAATTGAGAAAGTGGAATTGGCATTGATAGAGGTGGGGCTTGGAGGTCGGTTGGATGCGACCAATGTATTACAGCCGTCAACATTGGATAGCCAGGGAGAGC
The DNA here is from genome assembly GCA_030562885.1 of Sungouiella inulinophila. Classification (NCBI taxonomy): domain Eukaryota; kingdom Fungi; phylum Ascomycota; class Pichiomycetes; order Serinales; family Metschnikowiaceae; genus Sungouiella; species Sungouiella inulinophila. The sequence continues at coordinate 16,359 of JAKUAG010000036.1, forward strand.
GATCTGGAGGGGTCATTCTAGCAGGTATTACAAAGATCGGAATGGACCACGAAAACCTATTGGGGAATTCCATAGAGGCGATTGCCAAAGAGAAAGCAGGGATTATCAAACAACATATCATTGCTGTGGTAGATGGATCCAACGATGAAGTTGTGCTCAGAACGATTCAGCAGAAAGCAAATGATATGCACACACAGCTATACATTACTCATCCAAATGAAGATCCTTCGGCAAAAGAATTGCTACATCTATCGCCGCTTAAGGGCGAGTACCAAATTCAAAACCTTGCCGTGGCTCTCTCACTTGTTGAACATCTTAGAGAGACATTTAACTTTAAGGGCCTCACCAAGGAGAAAATACAAAAAGGAATCGAGCGGACATCTTGGCCTGGGAGATTGCAAACCGTCTTTGATGCTAGAACCGAAATTACTGCTTTAATTGATGGCGCTCACAATGAAAACGCTGCCATAGAGCTTGGAAAATACCTACAGTCGATGCGCACATTGGAGGGAAAAGATGGATTCATCTTCATCGTGGCTCTATCTAAAGGAAAATCAGTTGAGCATCTATTGAAGCACATCGTTAACAAATCAACAGACACATTGCTCACAACTCGCTTCACTCAACCAACAGATATGCCTTGGGTACAATGCTATCTGGAACTTGAAATTGCACAGGCAGCAACGCCACTCATCGACGACGTCCGCCAAATTCAATTTAGTTCAATCCATGATGTCTTTGATTATTTGCTGAAGTTGGCTATGAATGGGGACACTAGGAAAATTGTCTTTTGCGGTAGTCTCTATCTTTGTTCTGATGTTTTGCGATACATTATGGACACGCAAGTTTCCACAGGAGCGCGCTAAACGTTCATTGAAATATGCTATCATGCCCAATGCAAGTATTCAGGAGCTCAGAAAGAGGAATATTCAAAGAAACAAGGACTTGTTCAAACGCTTACAGTTAGATTCAATTAATGAATCCATTACGCGAGTGACCAAGCCGAATAGCCAGAACCCACGTAGATCTTCTACGCGAAAAAAATTGCCAGAAAGGCCAACACGGCGATCTAAGCGGTTGGCTTCGACTCCTGAAGACAATGAGTTAAATCAAAAAGAGGCAGAGGAATTAGAAAGCAATCGGTTGAGAGATGAACGCGTCAAGGAATTGAGAAATACCAGACTCATAGGTGATTTTACATTATTCGATCTTGTAACGGAGAGAGGTCAGGGGGTACTCAAACACGAAGAGCGAATCCACAAATCCGATGCAAAGAAGAATAAAATACTTCCCAAGAAAGATGATGCAGATACAAATGATGATAGTAGTGGTGATGATAACAAGGTGGAAAATGACGTTTTGGCAAAGCTTCTGACAATTGGGGACCGTTACTCCGCAGGAGATTTCTATGACATTATCAGAAAGACGGTTCCGACCAACAACAATGCCTTGGGCAAAATGCGCAAAGAATTCAACTCTTTGAAACTTAGCAAGAAGATTGACCCTCAGAGAATCAAACTTGTGCACCAGCGTATTACATCTTTATTATTTCACCCTTCGCAGGATGATAGATTAGTAGTTGCTGGAGACACGAACGGGAGTTTAGGGGTTTGGGCTGTCGATGCATCTAGCACCGGAGAAGATCCTTCCATCGTTACAATTAAACCTCATGGGAGAACTATTTCAAAAGTTGCGGAAATTCCCACTTCACCGAATCAAATTGCGAGTGTTTCATATGATGGATCCGCAAGGATAATGGACATTCACAAGCAACGATCGATTGAATTATTTTCTTTGACTAATAAGGATGATGATATCCTAGGTATATCTGATATGAACATACACCGATCTACACCACAGTCGCTCATCGTCTCCACTTTGGAGGGTCAAATGTACCATCATGATACAAGGACTCCTGGTACAATGGTCAACTTTAAACGATTATTGCGATTGCATGACAAAAAGATAGGTGGCTTTAGTGTCAATCCGAACCGCGACTTCCAGATAGCATCCGCTTCTCTTGACCGTTCGTTCAAAATATGGGACTTGAGAAACATCTCTAGAAACAATTCTCATTCCGAAATCGCTGATGGGCTCAGGTCTCCACACTTATATGGACGTTTTTCTTCGAGGCTCTCTGTCTCGAATGTTGATTGGAATTCGAGTAATCGATTGCTATGCAACGGTTACGACGATCGCATAAATATCTTCGATCTTAGTGGAAACCACGAGGATTACCATGATGTCAACCTTTGGGAGAAATCTTACGTTCCTATGGCTGAAGCTAGCGGAACAGATACTTCAGATAACATAAGAAGCATTAAATCGATACATCACAATTGCCAAACTGGTCGATGGGTCTCCATTTTGAAGGCTAGATGGCAGAAAGAGCCCGCAGACAACTTTGAAAAGTTTGTCATCGCTAATATGAAGCGATGTTTTGATGTTTACGGCCAGAACGGGGAGTTGATTGCTAATTTGCTGTCACCTGAGATGACGGCAGTTCCTGCGGTTGTTTCGTTCCATCCGGCAAAGAACTGGTTGATCGGCGGAACATCAAGCGGGAAGGTCTTTCTATGGGAATAATTACAGAAACTCAAGTAGTAATAAATTTCTACTAATTACAATTAAGCGGAAGAAGTCATAATCTGCCACACTCTGATAATGTTGTCAGTGTAACCAGCGAACAAGTTCTGGCCATCAGCAGACCAAGCCAAAGAGATGGCCTCTGGGTCCTTAGCCTTAGCGCTGACAGTGAACTCTGGCTTCAACTCGTCTAACAAAGTTCTCTCCTGCAAGTTGAAAATCTTAATTCCAGAAGAGGTGGCAGCGGCCAACCAGTATCTGTTTGGAGAGAAAGCCAAAGCGTGAACTTCAGAAGCAGCGTTCAAGGTGTACAAAGTGGTCTTGGAGTTCAAGTCCCACAAGATGATCACACCGTCCTTACCAGCAGAAGCGTTCAAGGATCCATCTGGAGAGATGGTGATGCAGGAAATGTAACCGGTGTGACCAATGAAGTCAGCTTCGAGCTTGTAGTCAGACAAGTCCCAGGACTATAAATGTTAGTAATTGCAAAATCCGAAACTGTGGAATCAGAGATCTTGGTGATTAAAAAATGTCTCATTCGGAGCTGGCGAGCACCGTCTGAAGTAGCAAATATTGGAAACATCATATTCCACTTGAAAATAAGAATAACATACCTTAACAGTCTTATCCCAGGATGCAGAGATAACAGAAGATGGTTTCTCTGGAGAAAATCTGACAGCAGAAACCCAGTCCTTGTGGCCGGTCAAGGTGTGCATACACTCACCAATGGTGTTCCAGACCTTGACAGTCTTATCACGAGAAGCAGAAACAATTTGTCTCAAATTCTTGGCGATGGAGACAGACAAAACATCGCCGGTGTGACCGACGAATCTCTTGGTGGATTCACCGGTCTCAAGGTCCCACAATCTCAAAGTCTTGTCCCAAGAGCCAGACAAAGCGTAAGCACCATCAGCGGAGATAGTGACGTCCTGAACAATGTGAGAGTGACCAATGAAAGACTTCTTTGGAACACCGTACTGGTTGTCCTCACCACCAGTCAACTTCCAGGCGATCAAAGTCTTGTCCCTGGAACCAGACAACAATAAGTCTGGCTTAGTTGGGGTAGTAGCCAAAGAAGTGACCCAGCCATTGTGTCCCTCCAAAGTGCCTCTCAAAACCAAAACTTCCTGATCAGACATTGTCAATAAAGTATTCTAATTGTAGTTGCAGAAGAAAAATCGAAAATTTCACTTTTCGCATCAATGTAAAAATTTGCTCACCACGTGATCTCGGTGTTGGAGGCAGGTATTCTGAGAAATACCGCAAAATTGTGCTCGGAAATACCATACAAACAAGTGACTGTTTTTACCGAGAAATGTGACACAAAACCGATTCAACTTTATCGGAAAGTTATGCGTTGGACTTGTCCAGAGTGCCTATATCAGTCGACCGCAAAACCTTGTATTTTCCGAATGAAATGTGAGACCACATTGGAGTAAGAAAAGCTAAGCGGAGCTAATAGTAATGTGAATGCAACGCATTCCCTCAGCACAGCTACTATAAGCGATTGTTGAACGCAAGATTGCACCTTAATCTTCAATCAAAAACCGCTCAGTTTTAAGGCGTCCCCGTGATTCCAAAGGCACTAATCAAACCTAATGTAATCGCACATAATTATATCCAAACACATAGAATTGTAATCATGCATCTTCGGCTAAGGATTCTACGATACTAATTGCTTGGACTGTCTTGCATGGATAATGCGTAGTGTATAGATTCGTTGTTCCCACGTCTCACAGAAACTAGATAATAGTACCGAATGAGGGACAGGATAGTCGTATTGAGTGGGGGAACTGCTACGAATGACCTTGTACCATTATTCAACTTGTTATCCACAAATATCACCTATGTATTACCCATTCTGGATAATGGCGGATCTACTTCGGAAATTATTCGTGTCATAGGGGGCCCCGCTATCGGTGATATCAGATCTAGACTTACTAGATTGATCCCTGACGGTAAGATGAAACTAAAAGATCTTTTGACATTTCGACTCGACAAGGATCCCATAATAGCAAAAGCACAATGGAATGAAATAGTTGACGGGTCACATCCATTATGGAATGGCATAGCCTTGTCAACAAAAGAAAGTTTTAGAGCATTTTTAGTTCATGTCCATGTTGAGTTACTCAAAAGGTCAAAAATCAGCATGGCATCAACGACGAACAAGCAATTTCGTTACGAACTTGCAAATGTGGGCAATTTGTTCCTAACCGGTTTGCGACTTTTCATTGGTTCTTTGGACTCTGCTATCGAATTATTCATGAAGATGACAGATATAAGCTCCAAGATCGAAGTATTGCCATGCATTAATACCAACTTTAGCTACCATATTGGTGCAAAATTGTCGAACGAGCTCGTGATTACTGGTCAATCGCAGATATCTCATCCTTCAAGCACGAAGGAAGTCTACCCACCTCCAATCGACAAGACTCGTCCTCCAACTCCTACGCAAGAATTTGACATGGGGCTCAACTTAGACCAAGAGAATTTCGAAAGTGAAGAATCTGCAATCTCGTCGGAGGAGGAAGTTGGTAATTTACCTCTGTACACCCACCCTGAGCTAAAAAAGTCTCAGTTGCATTTTAGTAAGACTGACGATATCGAGCCTTTGCTATCTCCAATTGAGCGGATTTTCTACATTTCTCCTTATGGTGAAGAGATTTGCCCCACTGCTCAAAGCCGCGTGATTTCCTCAATCGCCAACGCACATCTAGTCATATATTCCATCGGATCATTGATGACGAGCATTGTGCCAATTGTTATTCTCAAAGGAATTGGTCGAGCAATTGCATCAGATTTTACACTGCAAAAGAGACGAGTTCTATTCTTGAATGGTTGCGAAGATCGAGAGACATTCGGGATGCAAGCATTCGATTATGTTCGAATTATTGTTGAGCTGGCTCAATATTCATTAGCGAAGTCTTATCATGATTTCGATGGAGATTGGACGAAGTTTGTCACTCATTTATTCTATATGGAGCAGCCAAAAATCTCAGTTGATATTGAAGCTTTGAAAAAGAGGGGTATCAAGTGCATTTGTATTCGCCGAGATGGCCGCTTGATCGACGGATACGATTTAGCAGATCTTCAAGAGAAGCTTCAAATAATACTTCACACCGTCTAACTAATCATACCACATCTTGATCAATTCCTCGGAAACTGCGGAAGGCGTCAATACACCCAAGTCCGTGATTAATGCGGTGATGAATTCATGAGGGGTGAAATCAACAGACTGACTCCGGAGAAATGTTGAGTCTTTTTCCGTTTGGGATTCACGTTCTTCAACTATTCTGGATATTTCTCTAGGCAAATCGTTAGGAGCAAGAGGAAATAATCTGACGAATTTATGTGACTCTGTTACCACATAAAACGGCTTATTATTGGCCTTCGCCAAACATCCGATTTGATATGACCCGATATGATTGATGATACCTCCACTCTCGACAACACCTTCGGCCCCGACCATGATCTTATCGACTTTATGGAGTTCATAACCAACGGCATTATCAACAATGACCTCAACGGGAATATCTGCCTCTCGAAGAAGTTTAGCCATATGATACCCCTTCTCCGATGGACGGGCTTCAGTAACAAGAACTTTGAATCTTAATAGGCGTTCGGTCCTAGCTTTTACCAAAAGTTGATACACGGCACGCGAAAATGAGTGCACCAAGATTGTATCGTCATCTTTTATGAATGGTACCCCGAAATCTGCTGACTTAGATCTTGATTCCTTAGCTCGTTGAACGAACAATTCACCATTCTCAACTAAATTTCTCTTACATGATTCCCAGTCCGAATATAAATTGGTGTTTCGTAACACGAATCGCATAAAAAGATCACAACCAGCCGAGAGAGAAATAGCATTGGAGATTGACAGTTTCAAGGTTTCAATATTTGACTTCACCAATTTGATCAATTCACTTGAGGTTGAGGGCTGTTTTACTCTCAACATGGTAACGAGAGATTCAATAGCCGCAATAGGCATTGTCATTTCATGATCATCTTCTAAGAACTTCAAGTAGGTTCTGGTAATATCAAAGGAGGAATCTGACATGGCGTTTATGATTATCTGGTCATAGGTCCATGAAAAGAAAGAGCTGAGACCTTGCATGCAGGTTTTCGCCATTACCGGGGGCCATGCCTACCAACAGTGCAAACTGTTATGGTGCAATTGACCTGGGACTCTAAAGCAGCAGCAAACAAACGACTTACTAGAGAGAACTATATAGATAATCACACTAAGTAAAACTGAGGGCAATGTAAGCAAAAATTTTTCATCCCAAACATCGATCCATAATGCCCTATGGATAACTCTTGTCCTCGAGGGAGGCTCCCCTCCCCACACTACGGCCCCTATACAAACAAACGCCGATTAGTGGGTTCGCGGCCTGTTGTGGTTCGCATAACTACCATGGCCCACGGTACGGATTTTCACTTCGCTGGTGCTAGTACCGGACAATATTGTTGCCGTCGCCTTTTTCAATCCACGTACTGGTTACGCACTCTCGTTTTTGTGTAACTTTAAGTTGACACCATAATTTTACGGTGATGCAAGGGAACGCTTCGTGCAATGGTACCGAAGGCCGCTGACAGCTCCGGCTTTGAGAATTTTGACAGTCCATCATCCCACAATCTTCTCTACTTAGTTGTCTATGGACTCTTAATTGATGTTTGTTGAATTATTTTGTTTGGATTGTTTTTGCTTGCTGTTTTATCTGAAATGTCATATCTTTTGTAGAACCTATGTGTCCACGACGTCTTGTTTAACTTTATTGTCCATATTTTCTTGTTGTCTGTGTTGAACTTTTCATGTTCATATTGTCTTGCATTTTGTGTTGAACTGTCTTGTAGTCCAAAGTTTCTTGTTGTGTGCCAATACTATCTGCGTTGAATTATTTGTACAGATATTGTCTTTGTTGAAATATTTGTATCGATATTGATATACGATCCTTTTTTATCATCTTGTCAATTGCTTGCTCCCATATAGAAATAATACAAACCTTTTCACCAGCATGCCCATCGACGTTGGCATTCCCCGACGGAAAATGAATGGAAGGCTTGCAATTCGCTGTCACCATAGCTCAAACTCAATATTGACCAAGAAAAGAAAAATAAGAAGGGCACCACAAACTCTCTCCGATATAGTGCCCCAAAAGCCCTTACCTCCCAATTTTGCAGCCACCTCCCCCGTTTCCCGCACCGCACATCCGAAATATGAACGTCACGCTCTCACTACTTCTCTTTCCTGTCGATCAAACTTCTTTATCGAACGAAACCCCGACGTTGGTCGCTCGTTGATTTTGTGTGAGGTAACACTATCCCGACAAATGAAGTTTTTCCGATCTTGTAGCAACTACCGCTCCCCTTCCCAATTAAGTGAAGCTTTTCTCCCCAAAGTAGAACAAGTTCCCCGTTGAGGAGACATAGAACGCCGCCAAACCCGCCGACTACACAATCGCTTTGGCCCACAATGGTGCTTTCGCCTGCCATTAGGCACAAGTCTCCCGGACACATCCTTGAAGCTTTTCGCAACTTCCTGGAACGTTCATTGATGGCACTTTCCTTGTGGTGCTGCCACGAAACCGTCAAGTCGTCAATCGGCACCTTTAACCGCTCGAGTTCATCCTTTCT
>JAKUAG010000037.1:0-19169 GCA_030562885.1 Sungouiella inulinophila
GAAAACGAATGTTTGGCAGCAGCATCGGGGCGTTGATTTCGAGACTTTCAAGTCCACTGGGGAAATCTAAGCATTCTTCAGATTCGATGGAAGTAGAGCTCGCCAACTTCAATCTTTTCAAAGTAGAAGGCCACATAAGGTGCTCTCCGGCCAATATAATGGGTTGATACCTAATTATTTTCAACTCAGCGAGGCCCTCTGGTAAAGAGAGATCCTCAATGTTGCTATTCCCGCTAAACAATATCAACTTCTTGAGACCTGGCGAGAACGTCATGCCGCCTCCCTCTAGATTATCCGGCGATATACTGGTTTCCCGAATCAGAGTACATCAAAAACAACTCCTCAAGCGTGCCTGGGTATACAACTTGAGATAAATTACTGTGAATTATTGTTAAACATTTCAAAAAGGGTGGCGGTGGAGAACCAGGTCATGATAAGCATAAGAAAGCGATGTCAATTTAGGTCCAATTTCAGGAAATGGCTCGGGAAATAGTCTAGAGCAATTAAGTTCGACTAAGTTGTCAATCGGACAATTAGAAATAAACCCCAAGAAATCTTCGGCCATACCTTTATGGGCCAAACTAGGGATTTTCGAGAAATAAGCGGAATTTTCAGAAACGATCTTCGTGAACCATGAAGGCATGCCCCAGATTTCTAGGTATTGAACCGCCGCGTTCAGCTCCATGATGTTCCGTAAGTCGGTTTCTTCTTTCACCTTGTATAATCCTGGATTATCAAAACACCAGCCAATCATAACTCGTCTGTATAACCTTTGAGCAAGAAGTGGTTGTAGGGGATCATTTCTGGGCAAACGGTGGTGAAAGTACTCCACATCTTCTAGAGGAAAAAACTCTAAGATTTTAAGGACGATCTCAAATGGAAATTGGAAACTCATTAGTCATTGAAGGTTTCCAGATCAAATGAGATGAGCGGCTGACCGGATTAGAATACAGAATTAGAACGAGCTTAGGGTGAAAAGAATATGGTAGCTTTTAAACAAAAGACTTTGGTATCCCTTTCCATCCTTGATGGGCAGTTCTGCAGGCCGATAAGCGAAATGTGGAGTGTCCGTTATAGAAATGATCGAGCATAAATCTAGTCAGTCAAGTCTTGGGTTTATATATGAGTAAACCAGTACATCTCAGATGTGCATGAGGATGCATTTGCTCACAGTCGAAAGCATATGGATGATCAATGTGTTATTGCTCATGTGTTATTGCTCATGTGTTATTGCTCTTATAATGTGTTATTGCTATCTTTTACTTGCTCACATTTAGTTGCAGCAGAGTACTTAAGTATTTTAATGTGTAAGTAGGATTTTTCTGCTCAAGTTTTACAATAATCAACCAAGAAACAATTAGTCTTGAATATTATTTAAGACTAAGAGCTTTTCCCCAGTGCAATACCTTCATAGATACTGCGCACTACCCAATTTATGGTACGTTAACATCTTGTACAACCAGCACAAAGTCACATTTCAAGTGAATTGGCCATTGAGATGTTGTGGTCATGGTGATGGTGGGTGATAGAAAATTGGAGAATTGTGGGTAAGTCTGAGCGTGGAATGCGTGCAAAAATACTGCGCATTCAGTACATGCTCTTGCAATAGTTAGGGGTTCATAGAGATGATACTATAATAGATTAGGATTCGTAGAGTTAATACCAAAATTGTCGTTATTACTATAAAGCTTACGAGGACGAGGCCCTTAAGTATGAAAGACTATAGGCGCTAATGTCCTAGTCGGTTAGAAGGCTGATAAGGCAGAACGCCTGAGCGGGTCGATGACGGGCCGCTAGGGCTGCTATCTGGAAAGATCCGAAGAAGAAATAAGGAACATTAAAACAAAGAACACTGATTTAGGTAAAATCTGTTACAGATACCGAAATTGTAGTTATCACTATAAAACTTGCATTGAAGGGCCATTAAGTAGTCAAGGCTTTCGACAGCGATGCCATATGTTGCCCGAATCATCTCCAGCGGGTGGTCAACTTGTACCATTACGACCTTACTTCTCGATTTCCCCAACTAAGGGAATCTCAACGAAGAGAATCTCAGCACACAAAAAAACTTGTGCGGTCTCGTGAAGGACTACAAGGCCCCGCCGTGATACGCGGAGGGTGGTCAATAGATTCCCGAATCTACTGCTTCAAGGCAGGAGACTTTTACTACGTTGAGTCAACAAGATGTCAGTGGTGAGTCTACAGAAATAGCAAACGTAAGGATACAGACTACAGACTTGGGAAGTATCATCTATGCTTCGCCGTATAGTGCGAACAGGATATGTGACATATGATGGTGGGATTGTGGACGGTCTGACAGACGATCTGGTACAGTGCGGTACAGCTAGCTAGAATGGATAAAGCTACATCGGAGATCGATATCTGACACTCGAGACGGGAACCACCATTCACAAGTCCATTTCTACGCATCTTCTGCATGGAGCCCCGTGCTCCTGACTAATTCTCTCATAGCCTTGGAGGCCATTCCAATCAGCAACCAGAGGTGACATCCATCGATTTTCAGCCTCCAGCAACATTAACACGATGAAGTCACCTTGATGACATCTGCACATCTTCCCCCAGTAGACTGCACCCGGCTAACGATAACATGTCTATTTTACTCCATCTGACTGCACTCAGGCAGCAACGCAAATCCCAAAGTGCACCCCGCATTTCGCATATTCCAGTGGCATTAACCGTTGACTCACAGAAGCTTGGGCCTCGAGGTTATCGTGACCTGCCAAACTTTGCCGGGGTTTCTGGCTTCGTTGCCGTATCTATTTTTCGCGTTGTCCCCCTCTCTGTCCTTCCCTCCTCTTGCCCCATAAATCTTACTGTTCTACGCCGTTTCGTCTCATTTCGTCCTGTGTAGCTTAAAACTCCAGATTTCGACACAGATGTGGACTCACTGCCAAAGCCAACAAAATTTACCAAATCCACCGAACCTCCTCTTTCCTTCTAATGCCTTCAGAGAAAAAAGAAAAACCCATCCACTCGGCGAATCCAATCCACAGTGCCGGTACTGCAGAAAGCCATCCACCTCTGGTCCCCTCACCCCACATCTCACTCAACCAGTTCCCTACTCCATCTTTTCTTTAGCAAATATCGGATTTTTACCGCCTATTCCGTCCGCTCTTTCTTCTTGGATGCTCCATGGACTCCCCAAACAAGAAAAGAAACCGCATTCCTACATCTTGCCTGGTGTGCCGCAAGCGCAAATCCAAATGCGATAGAACTCGTCCAGTATGTGGAACTTGCAAGAAAAAGCTGATTGCTCACCTCTGCAACTACGAGGATGAATCGCCGAATCTAGGCCCTGGAAACACAACCTATTTGCCCATGTCGGCCGCTCCCCCGCTGTCCGTTCACTTTGGCCAGCCCATGAACCCATCACCTCACTTGAGTAATCCACCAACGTTTCACGCTCCACCGCCACCGGGCCAACTTCCACATGGAGTACCGGGGACTCTTGGCGGAGCTTCGGGCGGGATTCCTGGCCAGGTGTTTCCTCTGCCGGGGCTCTGGGCGGCCTCGAAAACGGGGTACTTTGAAGTGCCTCATAAACAGGCCAATCAGGCCCATGACCAGACACACACGCCGCCGAGCGTGTTGAAGAGCTTCAATCTGAATGTGAGTGTGAATGGTAACGCAAAAATTCCGGGTCCGGGCCACACTTCTCTGGGTCAGACCCTTCAGACTCAGCAGAATCATCAAGCTCAAAATCACCAGGCAGGGCCGAATTATCAGGCTCCACAAAATCACCAGACCTCACAAAATCACCGCTCTCCACAAAATCACCAAATCACCCAAAATCACCACACTCCGCTGGCCTCCCAGAGTTACAAATCAAACCATCAAAATATTCCCAGCATTCACGCAAACTACACTCATCTGCAGCTACAACAGCCACAGCAACAGGTGTCGCCTGTATTCCAATACTATCAACCGCGTGACTCGGTGTCGTCTGGATCTTCGCTTCACTCACGTGTTCCCGAGCTGGCTCCGTTGGCACCCATTCGTGCGAAACTGATTCTGTCGGTGACAAGTCAGCTGCTTCTTCCTGACGACAATGCAAATACTACGCTACCGCCACCCAAAGTGCCGCTGAGCTTCCTCGCGAACCCTCAGATTACTCCCGCGGCTCTCTCTGCTTCTTCATCGTTACTTCCTGCTGGAAGTGTGGCCATGCAGCACACTGAACCAACCATTGTAATCCAGCCGCATGTGATGCCTTCGATCGATCTGTCTCCTGCAGCAACTCTTTCCCTGGCCTCGTCTTTGGCTATGGCTCCTACGGTACTGAAAACCACCGGCCCGCAGCCTCATTCTATCGATGAATTGGCATTTCGCCTGCCTCAGAAACGTGCCTTCTCACAACGGGCCACCGACGACAGCGGTCCGAATTTCGTCACTGTAACTATTGGGTCCAACGTGCTTCGCATCGACGCAGACGACGCAATGGACTCCTTCTCGGGCGCCTCGCACGCCATGTTGGTCGAAGGCTCTTATTGGCAGCAGCAAGGCCCAATTTCCTACGTGGGGCTAACCAAGAGCGATCCTTACATCAAGTTACTTCGCACCTTTACTCTTGAACTATTCAAAAGCGATCAATTCTCCAAGTTTATCCTGGTAAGGAGACGCAGACAAGCATTAATGAATGGCTCGCCATCCTCTCATTCTATAACGGCCAGTTCAGCAAGCGATGACAGGTCGGAATATTCTGAACACTCGTCTCATCTTGATGATGCAAATGAAGAACAAGGAGGCTCTGATAGCGAAGTTGATATCGAAACTGAAGGTGGTCTAGTTGTTACCGCCATACTGGCTGCACCAAATACTGATCCACCAGTTGGCTCTCTCCCCGCTCAATTTCCGACTATTCGTGGCATTCAGTCCCTAAAATCCATCTATTCATCCAAGGAAGAGTACTACTCGTTTGTGAAGGTCAGTGTTCTCGAAATTCTTCCTCGCAAACGGGCAGTCCAGCTGGCTCTTCAGAGATTTTTCCGGTACGTTTTGCCCTTCGTCCCCATTTTGGACGAAGGAACCTTCTTGGCCGAACTTGACGTTGTCTTCAATAACTCTTATGAAGACGACTCAGATGGGTTTTACTCTCTGTTAAAGATTCGCAATGACAATCATTTGAACGTCGTTGGACAACTATTGTTGATGACCAGACTAGGCTATATGTCTTTGATCCCCAACAATGAAAACGACGTGGCATATACTTCTCGTGAACAGGAATTAATTAAGGATATTACTCGGTTCAAATCCGATCAGTATATCAGCATTGTCAACCTTTGTATAGCAGAGGAGAAGATTCAGACGAAATCGACCTTCAAGTTCGTCCAAGCATTAACGTTGTTGCATTTTTACCGGTCAGTTGCACCTAATGATTGTCATGGATTGAGTGGTTCAGACTCTCAATTGTTGTTCGGAGCAATTGTCACACATGCTTTGTCTATTGGATTGAATAGGGATCCAACCAAGTTCTATGACATCAACTCTATTTCCAAGAAGCCCGGATTTGTGAAACAGTGGCGGAGCCTTTGGCACTACATTTGCAATGTGGATGCTTTGCAAGCAATGTATTGTGGCACTCCTTTGAAAATTCCAAGTTTGGATATCAGCGATGTCAAGAAACCAGATATCTTCTTTGTGAATGCAGAAAACTACGACTTTTACGATCAGAGGTCTACAATGTTGGAATCGTACAGACGCATCATTAATATGGTGACGAATTTACGAGTAAAACCGAAGGTTATCGAGGTTTTGCAAGAAACAAGTCAGTTGGAGAACCTCTTCTTGGAGATTTTCGGGACAGACTTCTTCAGAGACTACGTTTGCAAACCAGCTGTTGAGCAGAATGACTTGCACGGCACATTTGATCAACTGAAACACGAGGAGTCGTTCACAAAAGTCAACCGTTTTGTTTGCTTCATGCATATGCGTGCCAACTTGTCATGTTTGTATTATTTGATCGCTCTACACTATGAGCACAGACTTGACCAAGACAAAAATGCGGAGATTGGGCCTGGAATTGAATTATTCAAAGTTTTCATCAGAAGTGTTATCCAGCTCGTGTATATTATGTCATATGCTTTGGATAACTCTCAGGAATTGTTTGGAAGAAGTTACGATTATGTGGTCACATCAAGAATTGAACAGTCGATGATAAAGACACATAGCTTTGTTACGTCATTTTTCATTCGTCTTGTCAATTACAAAAGGTCATTGGCGGTCGAAGAAGACAAGACCAATGGCTCAGGCTATCAAGGCGGAGTCGAAGATTTCGATGCCAGATGCGAAGTTGTTGATTCTTTGTTCACCATCGCATTGATTGAGGCAGAATTGTTCGTCGGACACTTCAGAGTATTGAGTAAAACTTACATCAACTCGTACAAGCTCTATGTGATGGCATATTTTGTGTTGAAACAGTGCATGGAGAATCCAGAGAAGCTTTTTGGTACGTCTGGGGACAAGATGGATTATTTTCATGAAGGAACGAATATGCTTCAGTTTTTGAAAATTCCAGAGCTACAGAGTCTTTGCAAGTTATTTGAAGAGTTTAGAGTTGCCAAACTAGAGCTGATACAAAGGCAGAAGACACATTCGAAGACCGCAAAAGCAGACCCACTGCAGAAAGCTGACTCAAACAAACCTGATGACAGCTTCGGTTTTAAGGATCCATCCAAGGGAAGCGATGCGGATGCATTTGATGCGATAATCGGCGGCACAGTTGACATTGTATCGTCATTCGATGTCAGCACTGCCAATCGGGAAATGTATGCCAACGCCAACACGATTAACACCTACGGTATTCTTCTGGAAAAGCACATGCACAGTGATTTCCTGAAGGAGGTATTTGACGAGCAGTCAATGATTGGAAACGAAGAGCTCTTGAAGTTGTTTGAGCTATACGGAGATTTAGACACTATGGCATAGGTGTCAATACTTAATAATGGCTGCCACACAGCGCAAGTTCGTCGTCGTGTCGCTCCAAAAATATAATAAGTCGCTCGAATATTACACCTACATTTTCCTAATCCTGGACTGAATTGGGATATCTCATCGAAGGTATCAGCAAATGCTAATACAGATTCGAGGTTAAGCCCTAGTGCATATAGTTTAGTATCGTGCACACAAGAAAACCCATGAGTAATTAACTCCGTAGATATGGCATCATGCAGTACAAATACATGACGTTGATTCATTTCCATCAACTGAAGTCACTGAATCAGGCGGTCGCTTAATCATGGAATTTGAGTCGCAGCACAAGCGCAATCGCACGCTATTGCTGTGTCTTCCCTGCCGGAAAAGGAAGGTCAAATGCGATAGGAAAATGCCCTGCCTGTCATGCCTCAAGCACAAGACTCTGGACGAATGTCACTACTCGGAGGTAGTTCCGGTTGCGACGCCCAATGAGGCGTTTTCAGACAAAATCAACGTCTTTCGGACGTTTGGAATGCAACCGGAGGAGAAACCTCCTAGAAAAAAGCAAAACACCAAGGAAAAACCCATTTCACTGCTGTGGAACAATGGCTACCCAGCGACGCCGATATCCTCATATAACCCTGTCAATGACCGCAATCCTTCTAGATCTTCGGATTCGAGCGCTAGGTCTGGATCCGCTGGTCTGGGCGTGATGACAGAGCTAGAGGTGCTCAAGCTGAAAGTTCACCAGCTTGAGGCAGCGTTGCTGGATAAGAATGGAGAAAAAGCCAGCCGAGATGGGCCAGTTGACGGCGGAGGTCACGATAGCACTCAGAAGAACCCTCTCTTACTGCTTCGGACGCTAACACCCCAACTTCCGCCTCTAGATATGCCAACCAATCTCTTCCAGGGCACACCAGAGACACCAGGCCAAAACTCTGAATCAGACAACCCCACATATGTGGGAGTCAATCCACATGACCTGAACAACCCAGGCGAGGTATTGGATTTGTATGACGGATACAATCCCATCCAGACGAGCCAGAACCGCCAGATGAACTATGGGCCCTATTCTTGGCTAAGCATCATGAAGAAGGATAGGGCGCTAGTGATGTTATTTGACTATTTAAAGAAACGGGGACAGCAGAATCTCAAAATCACGTTGCCAGTATTGCCAAAGACCGCAGACTCGTCTGAATCGGCTAGTGAAGAAACTGAGAATCACGAGGAGGAGTTCAGACAAAAAGCTTTGGCCCGCGACGGCCACTACGATCAAGCACCTTTGATGGAGAAGAACAGCTCTCTCAGCGACATGAAAATCCAAATGAACCAGAATGCGAGGGCGTTGGGTCTCACGTTTTTCGAGGGAGAAATCGACGAGAAAATCCATCTCTTGGAGAAAATCAAGTTGTTGCTCCCCAACAAATTGACGCTCTGGATCCTCATCGACAGGTTTTTTTTGTACGTTTACCCCT
This sequence comes from Sungouiella inulinophila, assembly GCA_030562885.1. Lineage (NCBI taxonomy): Eukaryota > Fungi > Ascomycota > Pichiomycetes > Serinales > Metschnikowiaceae > Sungouiella > Sungouiella inulinophila. The sequence continues at coordinate 8,409 of JAKUAG010000037.1, forward strand.
TCGTCCCCATGATCGACGAGGCTTGGTTTCGCTCCGAGATCAAGAGGCTCTTGGGGCCCGCAGAGTACAAAGAGGATAGGTTCCGTACCATCAGAACCGAAAAACGGCTGGACTTGGCCATTTTCGGCATATTGTTCATCCTTTTGAGGTTGTCATACTTGTCTACGTTTTCGAACAATAAGGCCGATAATGACCGTGCACTTGCCAGTACAGACACCTCGCCATTGGCAGAAACAAAGTACATCTTGACTCACCCAATTGACATGGACGTTATAAATCTTGCCCAAATCTGTCTTGACCAATTTGACCTCCACAGACGCACCAACATCACCGTACTTCAATGTGCTGTTTTCATGAGAATATATCACTATTTTTCGCCGGAAGAAGGAGATGGATCTGATGGAGGAAACTCTCACGTCTTTAATGGCATGTGCTTGCAAATAGCTTTCTCTATGGGACTCAACAGAGAGCCCACGAAGTTTGAACCGACCCAGACTGACGGGAGGAAGAACAATATTGGCCGAAAGTTGTGGTTCTTCCTCAAGGTGATGGATATGAATCAGTCTTCACAGTATGGATTTCCCATGGCTGTGGACGATAACTATAACGATGTTCTAGTGCCGTATTACCGGCCAGGGAATGCCAACGTGTTTGACGTCAATATGGAAAAGGCCCTATGCGAGTGCATCCAGTTGGGCACTGAAATTAACCAGCAGTTGCGAGAAATTTTACGGCCCACATTGAGTATCAAAGATAAAATGAAGATGAAAGATCTCACGGAGATGATCACGCGATTCGAATGTCAGTTGAGCACACGATTCGGAACTCTATCCAACTTCACCGATGGGAAAACCAATCCTAATGATTACCCGTTCAAGAAAGTGTTCGCTTGCAAAGCCTACATGAATGGCAAGTCGTTTCTTGTTACGTTATTTTACCATTTTTTCCTCAACTATGAGAGGGAAGGCAAGCTGGATCTAGCCTTCTTCTACTTGCGGAAGTACTTGTCTATATCATGTGGAGAATTTTTGACAGAATACTTGCTGCTCATTGGAAATAACCGTGCCAATTTCGACCCGAAAAGCACCACTCCCGACCTTATTTTAAGTCCTTCGGTTGAGGCGCTCATTCACAAGACAAATCAGATGAACTTTTCCATCTTGGTTCGAATCAACCATCGGATTTCCACCATGAAGCTGGACTTGGTAGTTCATAACAGAAACCTACTCATATCGTTCGATTACAAGCTCGGATATGCCAGGCTTTGCAAACTCTCGAAATTGATGGAGAAATTCTGTAAGTTCGGCACCTCTTGCTTATCGAGATTAAGCAACAGATATTATTATGCGTGGAGAATCTCGAAGGCTCACACATACGTCCTGGAGATGATGAACGATCCGGAGTTCCAAGACCATTTGAGGCAATCAGATCCCAGCTTTCTAGTTTTGTCCACGGAGCAAATTAACGAGCTTCTCTCGATTGCAGATTCAGCATTGTGGAAAATCAAATCGTCATTCAAAATGGATATGCGAGCCAACGATGGAGTCACGCCTGGAGTTTCCATTGGCAAAAGTTTTGAGCAGGATATTGCCCTTGGAAACGGAAACCAAGTAGAGGAGTCGGCTCCGTTCAAGGCTGGAGCGGAACAAAATGGGCATGAATTGTCAGGCGAAACAACCCAAGCCGAAGCATCAAAACCCAGCATATCTCCATCAAACTCGCTGTCTTTTGATATGGACGACTTCGGGCAGGACAACAGTGAGATCGACCAGGTCTGGCGCCAGCTCACCAGTATCAATTACCGGATGGAGGCAGAATCTAGAAACGAATTGCCTGGCGAGAAAGAGAATGGTTTTTCTAGATGGATGCCTCTGTATTTGACAAGCTTCGAGCCGTTCACACCACAGAGCTCTGGGCTTGAGAATTTCGATGATGCCTACGATTTTCTCCAAACTCTTCCGTTTGACTAAAAGAGATGTTGATGTTCTTTAAGTCTTGCATGGATGTGTTTGGCATGGTTAGCGTTCGGAAAGCAATTCTTTTGAGATATGATGGATTCATGAATGCGGTTTGCCGACAAATTACAATGGCGGCGCCATATGGAGTGGGTTCAAAAATAGTGTAATTAGATATGGGGGATACAAAATACGTAGTTAAGCGAGTGTTTTGTGATCTCATTAAATAGTTCAGGAGGTCGAAACGCAAGCAGTGGCACAGACAATGGTAGACTTTCATTATGTCAAGCATAGCAGAACTATCTTAGACAGAAAGGGAAGGCTGTGATTTATTCATTTCAAGCAAGTAGAAGGCTCATAGTGATCAGAAGGAGTCGATCATAAGGCTAACCATGAGCATGAGGCTTATCATGAGCGTGTGGCTAATTGGAGCGCCTAGCCAAACATAACGATCTATATATCCAATAAATTACTTCAACGCATACAAATCCCAAAATTATTCTTCAGGTGCTTTAAACCTAAGAACTCTATGCAACAGGTGTGTGTACAAGGATGTCTACCTAGACCTGGGTGGTGTGTCGCCTGCACGTAGACCACTTACCCGAACATGAGTGAGAATAAAAGTCAAAAATTTTCTCACCACTATTCTTCTCTACCAAATTGTATGTACTTATTGTGGACACGAAGATGACATTACGCTGTGCACCAGTCAGAACATTATGATCGATCCAGTATACCCAAAATCCTGAGATGTCCAACCGTTGATTAATTGAAGGTTACTAACAATCAGAGCATGAAGCATTTTGCGATATTCACTTAGCCATACACTGTAGATAATTTGTAGATGGCATGGTTCAGCAACGATAATCTGGGTAAGTGCGCTACTAGTCAAGTTTCTAGAGACTCGATTATAGTGCTCAGAGCCAGATGTCCAGACGACTCAGGCTGGCCAAATCCATGCTGTTTCTTGGTGGTTTACCAGTGTATTCTGGACTTGAACTCGTCCACGCATGCTTTATCAGCGTATACTTCTGGCTTCACTCCGTAACTGTGCGCTTCACAAGGAATCTGCCCATTCCCTGTCCCGATAGGTCTAGAAGTGAGCAGATAGAGATTTGTCATCTCGCTCAGCAGGTTTTCCCTCTCCTGCGTCACGAACACGTCTATCATCACGATCGGGTGTATGCACGGGCCAATATGCACAAATGATCATTTTTCGATAACCGGGGGCCATTCTAAATTTGGGGCGCTGAGTCGCGTCTTTCATTAGTTTCTCCAATCCAAATTCCAAAGTGCGTACCGATATGCCTCCTGCTCGTAGATCTGGGCAACACAACCAGAATGAGAAGGAAAGAAGAGTGAGTACCCCGATGCTAATTGCACCTGCTAATGGTGCCGCCGTAGACCGTAAAAGCCAACATAAATGACTGATGAGTGAATTGGGTGACTTACGATGAATGAATCGGAAAACTTACAAGAAATGAATTGGGAAACTTGCAAGAAATAAATTGGGAGACTAGCCAAATCCGGAGGCACCGTAGACATTAGCGTTTCGAGTATGCTGGTCATTTATCGTACAATTTTACTCCTTGGTTGCAAGATCGACACGTCCGAGATTATTCCTAAAGTAGAAAGGTGAAGACACCTGCGATCGAAGTCTATGGTATGCTTGAAGCATGGCCTGCAGGCAGCACAGGCACCTCATACGCGATTTACGATTTACGCATGGGGACATCAATTAGTTTGGGGCAGGGAAGTACGCTGATCGCGAGCATAGAGAAAGATAGAAGTTTGGTAGTAGAATGCGCGTCATGCTTGGATCTATTCATTTTTGAATCGATGCCATAAATGCAACCAAGACCCTCGTTGTTGCCATGATACAAATTTAGTTCTCTGAGACTACCCAGCCACTCTGGACCCAAGCAGCCCAAAGACCGTGATCAATCTGGTGCAACAATAACGTAGACCATTCTGCAGGACAAGGAGGTAGATCTAAGCCCACCGAGAGGGCCCAGAGAACCTGAAACGTCCAAGAATAGAGGCAGTGTCTCAGTTGGTGCACAGAAGTAGTTGCAGATGCACGGGGACGCGGTGGCATGTCAGAGGGCCCTCGCCGGGTGCAGAAACGCGCATTCGCACCGCGATAAGAACGTTAGGTTCGTGTCGCAGGGGCGTACCTTGCGTCTGCAATCCATAACATTTTGACGCAGGCGTACGTCGCGATCCGCAGGCCACAGCTGGACTATATAATTGAAAAATGTTCCTCTGGGTTGAGCTGGTTCTCCACGATTTAGCTAGCCTGGTTCTCGCTTCATTGCATTTCACTTCTCGCACATCACACTATTATCATGGTTTCGTCCATCGACTTGAAGGCATTGAACGTCTTTGTCCACTCTAATGTGACGCAAGATATGATCCACAAGCTTGTGGTCAAGACGTTGCAGGTGATTCCATGTCTGGAAGACAAGAACAAAAAGTCTGTTGGCGACGGCAAGCTCTTGCCTTCGTTGATGACGTTTATCAACAGATTGGTCAGATACACCAACGTGTACACCGGTACCTTGATGGCCACCTTGGTGTACTTGGACAGATTGAAGCAGAAGTTGCCTAAGAACGCCCAGGGGCTTCCATGCACTCGCCACAGAATCTTCTTGAGCTGCTTGATCTTGGCGTCGAAGTTCCACAACGACTCGTCCCCAAAAAATATCCATTGGGCCAAATACACCGACGGTCTCTTTTCCAACACCGACGTCAACTTGATGGAGAGACAGTTGCTCTACCTTTTAAACTGGGACATCCGTGTTACCAACGAGCAGATGGTGGGACAATTGGGAAGATTCTTGGAGCCAATCAAGGAGGACTTGATCAGAACTACCAAGATGAGAAACTACTTGCAAAAGCAACAGCAGGCCGTTGCTGCGCAGATCCAGGCCGAGAGAGAAATGTTGGTCACGCCTTCTATTTCGAGAAGCTCGTCTACGTCATCGGCGTTGTCGTTGGGCCACACTGCTGGCCACAGCCGGGCCAGTTCGATGGCTTCTAGTCACCACAGACAAGATTCCAGTAGCTCCATCGAGTCGGTGAGTCCGATGATGAGCAAGAATTGGAGCAACGGGATTGATCCGAGAATTGAGAGGGCGGCACAGACGGAAGAGATGGAATTGACACGCATGCTTGACAGATTATGCAAGACTTCTTACTAATGGGTTTATAGACGGATCATGGACGGATACGATAGAATGGGTTGTAGAGAGCGAGAGGATTTTACTTTAGGATTTGGGGTTTTTGGTTATTTGCGCTAGAACAAGGTGTTGTGGTGGCTGGATCGAAAGTGTGGTGGCTGGAACCATGGTTAGATACTCCAGCCGTGTACCTTTCGTAAAAATGCGTATGTTCATGGCGACGCTATCTAGGAGCGACAAATGACAAAGAAAAAGAAAATAGCGAGATAGGTCGGCGACGAGGGCTTAGGCAGGATGTCGAGGCACGTGAAACTTTATCTGGATGACGAGGCAGGTGAAACTTAATTTGGATGACGAGGCAGATGAAACTAAATTTGGATGACTTGGTCTCAGGCAGCTCTACTTGACTGAGGACATTTGGGTGTCGAGGATGGATAAAAATATGTGGCATGTTGATGATTCTTCTTCATCATCTCTTTTTTTTCCGATTTTAATTTTTTTTTCCAAGATTCGTCATTCTAGCTAATCACACAATGTTAGAGGGGAAATCGAAACCCCCCACGAGATCTGCTTCCTCTTTATTCTAGCCCTTTCCACCTCCCAGTCCTCCCACCATACAGTATACCATTCGTCCACAATAGACACTGTTCCTAATTTGCAACACCATTTGAAACATAACTTCTTTTTTACTATTTCTAGCTATTTCATTTTATCTCGCTTTCATTCTTTTTCCTCATTCTCTTTTGCCTCACTCTTTCATCCGGCCCTCTCCACCTCCCAGTCCCCACAGTATGCCATTCGCTCTACAATAGACATCAGTCCTAATTTGCAACATCCTTTACATCATGACTTCGTTTCTCCTTTTCAACCATATCTTCATTTCTTTATCCATCGGTACTTCATTTTATCTCCCATTCCACTTTTCCCTCATTCTCTTTCTCTTTCTCCATCCTCTCTCTTTCCTCCTTGCTCTCCATCCTGTACTAGTCCGATCCCGCACCAATCTTATCACCTCCATGCATCGGCTTTTTCTTAAACCAGCGCATATTGCCAGGACGTTCGTCTCCTCGGCGCCGTCACGCAAAGGCCACAACAAAAGTGACCTAAAGAAGCTCGGTGGACTTCTCCATAAGGGAAAAGTGGGCGACGAATCGGCCTCTACTGCCCGCAAATCGACAGATTTGGATCTAGACTCCAAGTCTCCGCCAACACCGCCGGCGCAACTGGCGCTCGACGCTGCTGTCAACAAAAATATAGACGAACTTGAAGACACCTTTGAGACGGTGGCGTTCATGACCAAAGACGACGTCGCTATCCAGGAGAATTTCGACCAAGGTAACCAATTTGGAAGCTTCTCCTCAGACCACTTTCTTGACCGCAAAGCACTCATTCGAAGTCTTCCGGACGAAGTAGACATCCTCGGCACGCCGTGGGAAGAGATTGACCGGATCTACAAGCTGCTAAAAACGCTAGACGAGGACAGATCGGTTCATCTGCGCTATGTGCGCAAATTTGGCATTGATCCCAATGATTTAATCACTAGATTGCGCATGGGAAACAATCTCGAGGACATGTGCAAGGCAGGACGCCGTGGCGAGCGCTACGAGATGCCCAAGGGCCTAGAACGAGTGTTCCGGAGATTGTACCAGTATAACGTGGTGGGATTTGACCGTAGTATCGTGGGTGTGCCCATGCGGAGCTCCAGACACGGCAAATGGGCCGATCTTGATGCGCCCGGGTCATTTCCGGTGGAAATGATCAGCGACATGCGTCCGTTCGACACTAAAGTGCCCGTTCATAAGGTGGACGTGAACTTCTTGGATGATGACCAGCTCAAGGAGAGCATTCTGCCCTACGACCCCAAGCCGCTTCCTCCCGAGGATCTTCTTCGCGATGTGGGCAAGCCCATCTTTGTCGATAACATCGACAATTACAGGAAGGTCGGCCACCATCTGGCCGCGTTCTTGGACCGAATTGAGAAGGAGACGCTATCGCTCAAGGACCTGCTCTACTTGGAGGTTGCACGCAAAATGATCCCCACTGGAGTGGATGTGCTCAACGTCAACGCTCCCAAGTTGAAAACCAGCGAGTATGTCATTGCATCCAAGGACCACGACGCCACTACCAACTCTGGACCCACCACCAGCTACAGATTTAAGAACTTTGACCTTATCCCCATCGACGGCATGGTTCTCGCCACGACAAAGCACCATAACCACCTCTATCAGCATTTGTTCAAGGTGATTTTGATCAACTTGGACGAGCACATTGATGTGTTGACCAGAATCAAATATACTCTGGGTGACGAGGCCCAAGCGTTCATGCGAAAGCTCTACGGGAAGATCCACCGCATAATCTCCATGAAATTAATGCCTATGGCGCTCGAGCATAGACTCAAAGTGCCGCCCAAATACCATGCGGTTCTCCACAAGCACATGGTTTCACTGAACTTTCTGAGACTATGCTGGATTCGCAAGCCGTTTGTGGGGTTGAGGCTCGAGCGCAAGAATTTTTCGAAAAACGTGCGCAGAAAGGCTCAGGGGCTTAATGTGTTGATTTTGAATCCCGTTAATCTACTCAGGTGAAGTGTCGGAATAAATACAAATGGATATCCCCGGTTAAGAAATGAAAACCAAGGTAACACCGCTAGCTTCGTTCGTCTCTGCATTTTCTCGTGGACACCGCATTTTTGTGCTTCGCACGCCGTGCTCTCACACAGAAATTTTTTATTCTCGACTTCACTCTCATCAACCTCCAGCCATGGCATTCAAAAAAGTCGCCCAGGTCAAGTCTTTGCCTCCATTGCCCAAGTTGAGGCTCCGGAACCCTGTTCTTCAAAAAAGCACCAACCAGTGTTACGTGTTGATGTCGTCTCTTCTTAACTGCTGGGCAGCCAACGGAGAAGGTTCAGCACAGTGTTCAGCGTTCGAACATGACTTGAAAACATGCATGGAGACGTTCAAGCCACAGAAGGAGACCGTCAGCTCGATCAACTATCATGCTGGGCGTTTGTATCCAAAGTTCAGAAGAGTGAACGACTAGAGGTGTCATGTAGTTAATGTATATAGCAATGGACAGATTACGGACGGGATGTAGAGAAGGGGTAATGGGGGAAAGAAGATAGGGAAAAGAAAGTGGGGGAAGGTGTAGCTATCAAAGATTTGGTGGTATAGAGAGGAAAGGCCCGAGGAAATGATCTGCAAGTGAATAAGATCTTCAGATGGACATGTTTCTACGGTAGTTAAAGAGTAAAAAAAAGTCGAGCCGTATTACAGCAGTACGAACAGATCCTTATCGCTGGTTGGTCATTGTGGCTTTCTCTTTACTTTAGTGACTGGACCGAATCATAAGTTCGAGGCTTTACTTTAGTGACTGGACCGAATCATAAGTTCGAGGCTTCACCAAGTCAAATATGCTCTGGGAAGCCCGCAACAAAGAATATTTCTTCGTAAACGATAAATTGGAGACGTATGCACCGCTGGGGAGATCAGTAAATAAAAAAATTGCGATTTCTGTGGATCGAACACAGGACCTCCAGATCTTCAGTCTGACGCTCTCCCAACTGAGCTAAAACCGCACAATTGAGGTAGTAAACTGGCATAGTCAATTAGATCCAAACTGGTAAAAAATCCACTTCAATACGAAAAAACGTGATTTTGGCGTCGAGTTTGAGGCTTTTGATTTACATAGTATGTGTAATGCGGATCGGGGACTCGAAATAGGGACGCTCCCAAGTGTTCCGTTTCTGGGTTTATCTGGAAGCATCTCAACATGCCTGAGGTCCTTCGTTGTGCAAATGTGATGGTTGGTCGTTACAATCCACGCCCATCCGACTCTTTCGATTACAAACAGCTTGATAAGTATCTTTTTATTGTTCAGCGCCTTAACCGCGCTCGACGAACTCGATGGGATGCGTATCCTCTGGATGCCCTCCCTGAGTTAGACGAGCCTGAGTTGAAGCGGTGGATACTTTATTATATGCTGCAGTACAGATAGTCACCAGCTATTGATTAGCGGTGGCAGACCTTTACTCATTTATTTCTTCACTTTTTGTTCAATTTTTTCATTTTATTTTCGGCTTTAAATTTTCAATTCTACCATGGGGGTTTTTGTAATTTCCTCCAAGTTTAGTTATATAGTTTAGTAGTTGCTAAAATATATAATCTTGATTCGTAAAAAAAAAAGGGACACTTGTACAGGCGGACAGTCCATATGCATGCATCTGCATGCCATGCTATGGTCTGCATATTCTGCATATTCTGCATATTCTGCATATTCTGCATATTCTGCATATTCTGCATATTCTGCATATTCAACAATTCGAGACCCACATGAATTGACGCGTGCTCCTGATTGCAGATACCCAATCGAGACCCCGCATTGCATCTCTGGGGATGGTAGCTCGATAGTAAAGAGGGGATGCGGTCCGTTCCATGTGATCATATCCCGTCATTCACCGAATATCGGATAAGGTGTGCAGGACGCGTTCAGCGCGTTTCCTAACATATCCACCTACCTCCAGTACCTTAGAACCAAACGCACTCATGCTAATAGTACACTGCTCAATAATCTGCACCAACCACCTTAGAGAGGGCATGGACTCTTGAATATCACAAGACGAGTAAGTATTGCTATTTCTAGACTGCTACAGTTAGGGGAAACATCTCCAGGACCTACTCTTTTCAGTTTGCTCCGCCCGAGAATAGTTTAATATTGTACTTGCCTAATCTTGAGGAAAGTCCTGAGCTATCTACGGAGGCTTTTTGGTCTTCCCCGCCATCCGAACAATTTATAAATTAGGATTCTCTGCCTGACTACTGAGTATAACGAACTCCCTAAGAAGCTAGAAACGAGGACAATTTCTTGTGAGTAATATAAGGCTTTTCGTAACGAGAGACTTTGCACGCTATCAATCTCCCCGAACTGTAATCATTGGATATAGCTCAACATCTACGTTGTGTGCATAAAGGGGACACAAATGTGAATCTGACAATCTTAAAATGACTTTTCGGTTACCTGTGGAAATCATCCTTAACATCTTGGACCATTTCACTCTACTCGATGTGCTGTACATTCACGACTTATTGCCCGAGAGCGATCCCCTACAACCACTTCTTGTCCAGAGATTGTACAAGAGAGTTAAGACCGCTCCCAGTGACTTCATATCTGATGAGAGTTGCTGCATTGTGGGAAGTGAGAGCTTGCGGATAGTGGTCAAAGGGAACTTGCCCATTGAACGCTTAGATCTTGATGGACCTAATCAATGGTGTCTAGCAGTTGTTGCTGACCATAGCGACTACGTCTCAAGGATTCCTAGTTTGAGCTACTCGGGATCCGGAGCGATATTTTCTGCGCTTGCTTCCGTCTGCTCGATGGCTAATTTGGTTGCGTTGGAAATTACAGATGCAAGATCGTCTGTGGAGCCGCGTGTCTTTACCCTTGCAGAAACGGCCCTTAGTGTGTATTACAAGAGCGTGATTGATTGCCCTCCCTCTTTGAATTCTTTGAAGGTGGATTATCACGAATCATATCGTGGCTACCCTCTAGTCGCATGCGAAGAATTGACATACATCAGCAGCGAAGGAGAAAAGTTGTTGAGCACTCTTGCACCGGCACTCAAAGTG
>JAKUAG010000038.1:0-18407 GCA_030562885.1 Sungouiella inulinophila
CAAGTTCGAGCTCTACTAGTTCGAGCTCTTCTGGTTCCAGTTCTACCACAAGTTCCAGTTCTTCTAGTTCCAGCTCTCCTAGTTCCAGTTCCAGTTCTACCACAAGTTCCAGCTCTTCTGGTTCCAGTTCTACCACAAGTTCCAGCTCTTCTAGTTCCAGCTCTTCTGGTTCCAGCTCTTCAAGTTCCAGTTCTACTACAAGTTCAAGTTCTACTAGTTCGAGCTCTTCTGGTTCCAGCTCTTCCAGTTCCAGTTCTACTACAAGTTCCAGCTCTTCTAGTTCCAGCTCTCCTAGTTCCAGTTCTACTAGTTCCAGCTCTTCCAGTTCTGGATCTAAGAGTTCATCTTCCACAAGCTCCTCTACTAGTTCTGGATCTACCACAAGCTCTTCTAGCTCTGTTGCGTCTTCGAGTACCTCAACAACACCTAGCTCTAGCTCTGTGTCCACATCCACTACTACCGAGTCTTCTCTTGAGGTCATCACTACAACTGTCACTTGTGAATCTACCACAATCGTTACGGTGACGACGTGCAAGGAACAATGTCAAACCCAAACTGTCACTACTGGCGTGACCGTCGTGACCACTACCGTCGGAGAGACCACTACTGTGTATACTACTTACTGTCCACTCACCACTGTCGTCACGACGACGATTCCACACACCACTGTCATCACGACGACGATTCCACACACTCAAGTTGCGCCAACTACTACAGTGACTCCATCCATTGTGACTAAGACCGTTACGGCATTTACCACTACAGTTGTGACTGTAACAACTTGTAACCAACAAGGATGCCACCCTACCACCGTCACTACTGGCGTGACCGTCGTGACCTCTACTGTCGGAGAGACGATTACCGTGTATACGACTTTCTGTCCACTCACCACTGTCGTGACAACTACCATTTCACAAACTCAAGCTGCGCCAACTCCTACGGTGACTCAAGCTGTTGTGACTAAGACTAAGACGGCATTTACCACTACAGTTGTGACTGTCACAGCTTGTAACCAACAAGGATGCTACCCAACCACTGTCACTACTGGCGTGACCGTTGTGACCACCAAGAGTGGTGAGACCGTGTATGTGTACACCACTTACTGTCCACCTGTGGAGGTTGTCACTGTTACTGAAGCAGTAACAGTTGGTCAACAGACTGGAGCTGCTATGACTATGGCCAACTACATCACGACCACCATCGTCACAACTGCCCAAGGCAAAGAGACGACTGTGACTACAGTTATTCCTCAAGTCGAGATCGTGACTGTTACCACTACCGCTGTCGCACCCGGACAGGCTGTTACTACCACCGTTGTCGCACCTGGGCAGCCTATTACTACTACCATTATCACTACCGAGAAATCTGTTGCTCCAGGTGGTGAAGAGACGTTCGTTGCTGTAACTAAGACCACCACAGTCGCTGCTGCTAGTGTTGCCGCTCCTCAGGCAAACGCTGGCGCTACAGGTACTCAACAAGCAGGTGCTGGCACACCAACTACCCTTTCCACAGTTTCCGTCCACTCCCCCGCTGCTTCAGCAGCTACTGCTAGTGTCAGTGCTGTCGAAAACAGGGCCGGTACCAACAGAGTTTCCAACGCGTTGTTGATTCTTTGTTCCGCTTGCTTCTCCTTCATGTTCATGTAAGGCTTCTTCGTTTCACAGGAAATTCGGACTTTCAAAATTCTTTTCTTCTCCATTCGTTACTCATTTTTTTCTTGCGGGGCTGGGCCTCGTCGATGTTTTTATGACCATATTTACGGAATTCATCTTCTTTGTTCTGGAACTGTTAGAGGAATAAGACAGTGTTCGTAGGGTAGTTTCTTTGCCTGCCATTTGGCGACATGGTAGTTGGGAAGAGTGCATGCGAGGATAGATGTTATCCATGACCAGCACAGGGATTATCTCAAGTTCTTATTTTGGATAAGGTGGCTGTTAGTGCAGATTAAAGAATATCTCGGGCAATTGTAAGCCCTGAACTCGTCCAGAAGCCCTTCGGTGACTCGAATAACTACTTCGATCCAAGTATCTGGATTAGGGCAGCTTGCCAACGAACATTATTCTTCCTAGAAGGTAGGTGATGCGAAATTGTATGCCCGTGTCCGATCCTAAGGGATTTTGACAGTATTCGATTTTTGCATCGACTTTGTAGATTTTTCGTTTTCAAGAGAAAGTGAGATTGCGGATGATTTTTGTAAAAGTGTTTGGGCATTGCGCGTTCAACGGGAACTTTCCCTCCAATGATTTAAAATAAATTTGCAATTCTTAATGAGGAATATATGGCTCGCTGATTCAATTCTTTTTCGTTCACCTCTGGAATCTCCCCATACCCTTGGCCCACAGATTCCAACATCCCAACACTCATCTTGGAGGAAGACATCTTCGAAAGTAACGTTTAATGTTTGTGTCTATGATGAACAAGGTTTCTATCCCTAATGATAGCTCTAATAAGTGTGAATGATTATTATTTTTCCACGACTGTGTTTATCTAATCGAATCGAGTGATGACATAAAGACACCATCGGGATTCTCCAATTGTATCATTGATTGTGCGACACGCTTTATCAACACCAAGACCAGTGTATGTCCTCTTAATCGAAACTTCAGCTTTACTAACATGACATACAAGGCTTGAATAATAAATTGGGGTTGTGTATTTCCTCTCTTGGAAGCGAAAGATCAAAAAAATATCGTATCAAGATCACGTAATAAGGTATTTGTCCAGCGGAGAAAACACCAGATTACGCACTGGAAATACAGGAATATCGCTCTTCTTTTGGTCATCTAGCACTTAACCACAACGTCAGATGTTCAGATTCCTTCTCTGGGTGCAATTACAGCACGACAGCGTGCATAAAAAACAACACTGCCCTCGGTTCTGCTCAGAGAGGTTGTCGTGGAAGTGAGTATGCAGACTGCGTTTGGTATGCTTATGCATGGAATTGGAGAAGTGCCCCGTATTTGTATTTGAGCCCTCTTAAGGCAGATGCATGTTTTACGAAAATGGATTTTGATTCCGTTGTTTCTAGGGCCTCATGGGCTGTTTGGGTAGCGGTTTAGTTGCTGATGAAAACAAGTTGACACCAATTAAGTCGGAGAATGATCCTAAATAGTTGTCGTATGTCAACTGATTGCAGTCTAGAGCTTCCGAAGGATAGCATTGACGACCAAAGCGGTAATCACATGTCAAGATGAGTGTCCTGAAATAATCGGACAGACCAGCAATAATTTGAAATAGAACCGTAAGCAGAAACATAGGAAAGCAATTAAAATGATTCCCATACGTCATCCCAGTCTCGCCATGTGCGCCATGTCCTATCCATGTGGTCGTACTGATTGATACAGCACCTCATGGCTTCACGATTTCCTCGGAAAGCATGCAATTGCTCATAATCGTAATTCATCATATTACCAAGGTCAGCATACCAGCTCCCCATGGTGTCGTACAGGGTTCCACTAAGTCCATCACCATACTCACACTCCATGATAATTGATCCTGCGCCATGAACAAAATAATTCCCGACTATGCCATCGCTGGCCCTAATTGAAGCAGGGAACATCGGTAACATGCCAATTGATCCATTGTTAGTCACCTCAGCTATTATTATCGTTTCTAGGTAGTTATGCTCATGCCGCGAATTTGGGCTCACCATCAACAAGTTTGAGTCTCCTGTCGTCAATCCGGTGATGTTAGCATTCAAATAAACAAACCTTTCTTCACCTACCCAGAACCTGACATTGCCCATATCACTGTCATGTTTGCTGGCAGTTTCAAAGACGGTTATGTGAATCATTGTTTGATTACCCACCATGATTATGTCCTGGTCCGGACGAACCTTGACATCTCGTTTGAACCGACCATTGAATCTTGCTAGAGCAGTTAATCCTAAACCCCAGTATGTGGTTTCACTCCGGACTGCTATGGCGCAATTGCGGTTGTTGATGTAGCTGCCACTATGAACGTAACATCGCTCATAAATCTTAGCAAATTTTTCCGCCCTATTTGCGACAGCAATAGTCAACAAGATAGACATTTGCCCCACGGTAATGGGTGCATTGAGGAATGTTGACCAGTCGTTCCATAGAACGAAAGACAATACTGTTAGAATAGGTACGATAGCGACTGCGTGGTACTTGACCAACATGGGCTCTAATACTTATCCCAAGTAACAACTACAGGAGACAACTTGCTTCCTGAAGAGTTACTTGAAGACCTGGGTGAGAAGCGGTCGCGTGCAAATATATCATGAACCAGCATGTACGTATTTTTCCATCATCACTCACTACATATAACACATTTCATGCATAGTTCCAAAAATTGTGCCATACATTCAACTGGATTAATACAAAAATGTAGGTAGCATATGTTGGGTACTTTGCAATTATTCAGAAAATTTGATACTTTTTTTGAAACAAACAGGGTGAGGGCTGTGAAAACGCTTCTCTCGCTTTTGAGATTCACACCGAAGTTAAAATGGTGCGAGGCTCTCAATCGAGCCGCGTCGACAACGAATTTCTTGGCACGCAATCGATTTCGAATCTTGTTTCCAAAGAATATCAAAGGAAGCCTGCATCAATGAGGTAGCAATATAACTAGCAATGTAAGGTAGCGAAAGTTTTAAATATTACTAAACATTGAGCCCATTTGAAGCCTGTGCAACAAGATGCCAGCCTCGACAAAAATTATTAGCAACTCGCGAAACTGTTCCGTGTATTCCTACTAAATATTGAAAATTTACCCTCTTTAGACAGGACGATCAATATTATTTGCACAAAGGTTTATGTTCGTACAAAGCCCATACAGATATAATTGAGGAGGGGTGGTCAATGCCTGCCATGAAGAGGAATAGAATGCTTACCTGAAGACCCACGAAAGTCGTGTGTTTCGTGTGCTGAATCTACGATTGGAAATTTCAAGGTGGCCATGTCACCTCAGAAGGCAATGCTTTTAAAGAATCACTGAAGGGTATCGATAGAAGATCTAAAATCCTCACCGTAATTGATATTGCGTATCGGTACCTGAGCTTTCGAAGATCAGACTGTGTCCTAGTACTTTCTTGAGGTTTCTACTTGGTTTCCCTCTGAGTATCACCACTTCGCTCCAGGTATGTCCGGCGGAACATTTGATATCCTTAGTTTCTTATAAAGACAAATCAACCGTAATTTGCCAGCCTTGATAATTGTAAAGGACATCAATGTCTCCAAATTTGTTATAGAAGAAGCAGCACCATTTACAGCAGCATTTATGCTATGTGTATGAACGGAGAAACTGTTAAAGCATCAGGATCTAGTAATCTGAATTTACCTTCCTCATACAAAAGAATTTCTGCTGAGTTACACTGACTAACGGAGGAATAATGTTGAGAAACGGCGGGCCGAACAGAAGACTACGGAATTTGGGCTCATTGACAGTTTCTGCTATTTCATCTGGGGTTTGAGGTAGAAGCAATAGAATTATCAAGATTGGTCGAACAGCAAGAATGGATTTCTGCGCAAAGCACTGTTCGAGTAGCTCCAAAAGCTTATCAAAAGTGGAGATTGATTTACAAATCTGACAGGCAAACTATGTTCTGAACGCCTCTGAATACAAGTAAATCGTGACCTCCCAGCCATTCCAGAATTCCTCGCCTCTTGTATCCCATCGGCGATTCGTCGTGGGGTTTGTCTGCACAAGAAGTCAAGGTAGGAATCGCAGAAGGTGAATTTTTCCACTTTCAAGACCTCCTCATAAGGTCTTATCTTCCTTATCTTTCTGTCCATAGTTTTATTTCTTCCTGTCCATAACAGCATATTGTTCTGACCTCCTATAATTTTTTTTAGTCCCTCATAACCCCCGCCGTTGAAACGGCCATTCGTTACAAAAGCATCTGCAGCCGGGCGATAACAAACGCCGCACGCTGCGTGCCCAATTGGGTAACGCGGCACAAATTTGCGATGCGATAAGATTACATACTTAATTCATATATCATAGGTCTTCAGCCCTTGGAGCCGTTTGCGATATTATAGACTCACAACAGCATCAATTTATACAGCCAATTTAGGGATACTCTGTCCGTTCCGTTTTTCTAGCATATCACTTCAAATTGCACTAGTCTCGTCACATCTGATGACTGACCTGCCAAAGAAAGTAGGCAGCTACACCGAGGCGGAGGTTGCGGTGGACGAGCGGCCCTCGGGGCTAATCTCCCGCGCCATGGACAAGATCACTTTGCAGAAAAATGGCTTGTCGCTCTCGCAGTCATTCTTGGTCAACGACGATTTACGACCATTGATGAATCTGGCTGAGAGAACCTGGCGCTGGTACCATTTCATATTTTTTTGGATTGCTGACTCCTACAACATCAACACCTGGCAGATTGCAGGCACCGGAGTGGAGGCTGGCCTCAGTTGGTGGGAAGTTTGGATCTCAGTTATCTTAGGCTATTCATTGGTCGGTTTCTTCATCTTTCTCTCGCAAAGAGTCGGTGCTTACTACCACGTATCGTTTCCTGTCTCGTGCAGAAGCAGCTTTGGTGTATTTGGCTCCATCTGGCCCATTCTCAACAGAGTGGTGATGGCTATAATCTGGGCCTCGGTACAGTCGTGGATTGGTGGCCAGTGTGTTCAATTAATGTTGAAGTCTATCTTTGGAAATGACTTGGAAACGAGAATTCCCAATGGAATGGCTGGCTCGGGTACAACCACTTTCCAGTTCTTGGGCTTTTTTCTCTTCTGCTTGTTCTCGCTCCCTGCCATCTACTTGAGACCCCAGAAAGTCCGCCATTTGTTCACTTTGAAAGCCATTGTGTCTCCCGCATGTGGAATAGCCTTGTTGGTGTGGACCATCAAAAGGGCTGGCGGTATTGGTCCCGTTGTTCACCAGAAAACCACCTTGACGGGCTCGGCACACGCATGGGCTTTTATCAACTCCACCATGAATGCCTTGGCTAACTTTGCCACGTTGGTGGTCAATGCGCCGGACTTTTCCCGTTTGGCCAAGACGAGAAACTCGTCCTCGTGGACACAGGCCGTTTCCATTCCTATTTCGTTTGCTGGAACTGCCATCATTGGTATTTTAGTGTCTTCTGCTTCCACTGTCATGTTTGGAAAGACCTACTGGAGTCCATTAGACGTCATGGAGGAATACGTGGGGTCCTACACTAGTGGAGACCGTGGAGGAGTCTTCTTGATTGCATTTGGGTTTGCTATTGCCCAGTTGGGTACTAATATCTCCGCAAACTACATCAGTGCTGGAACAGATATGACTGCGTTGTTGCCCCGCTACATTAACATCAGAAGAGGAGGATTCATTGCTGCAGCCGTGGCTTTTGCGGTGTGCCCATGGCATTTTTTCACTTCATCTACCAACTTCACTACTTACTTGTCTGCGTACGCCGTTTTCTTGTCGTCGGTCGCTGGTGTGGTGAGCTCCGACTATTTCTGGGTCAGAAGAGGCTACATCAATTTGTGGCACTTGTACACTGCTGACACCGGGTGCAATTATTCGTACAACCGATTGGGTGTCAACTGGAGAGCCTATGCTGCGTACTTGCTTGGGATTGTGCCTAATATCGTGGGCTTTGCCGGCGCCTGTGGTGCCTCCGTTCCTATTGGAGCAACTTATGTGTACAACTTGAGTTTCTTTGCTGGCTACATTTCGGCGTTTTTCTCCTACGCTCTTTTGACTCAATTCTTCCCTGTTAAGGGTTGCCCGGTCGACAATATCAGCCAGAAGGGTTGGTACGAGGTGTATGTGGATGAGCCTGCGGTGGATGATTTTGAAGAGGAAGTGAAGACAAACATCAGAGATAATCATTACGTGCGGGCCACCGGCGGCTGGAGAGTTTTATAGCGGTGATAAGTGTAATTTCTAGAATTCATAAATTCGTGGAATCTATTGTAGAGTGGAATTTTGATAGTATGATGCGGTGCTAGGTAGTGTTGTAAGGGCCTGATAAGGATCTGTTGCGTTTTAGGATTACGCTTCAGTTTTGGCTTCACTTACGAAAAGAAGATGTCGTGAGCTGCTAAAGTAGTTTTTCGAAACTCGCAACTAACGAAAGAAGTTGAGATCAAGATATGGTGACTTACATAAGTATTACAGATCATATTGAGCAGCAAGGACCCGGATTTCAGACCAGCAATATAACTTGAAACAAAACTTGATGATAAGGCATGGATTCTGGTTGATGTGCATTCTTTGGCAAATCTGTCTCGCCGAAAAATTCACAAATTGTTGCTTCAGATACATCGGTAAGTGAGGCGGTTTGAAATCTCATCTGAAAAGAACGATTGGCCGAGCACCCAAGTGTTGAAATCTCTACTTTTGGAATTATAGGACTACTGGGTCTGAACCATGTCGGTTTAGTTGCACTTCAGGTCATTCATTTTGACTCAGGTTCACATAGTACCCAGTCTTCCAATTGCAGCTGCGTCACCATTTATGGCTAAATTTCTATCCGGAGATCCAACAGGTGTGTTATGTCTCCTTCAGTATTCTTGATGGTGTCTCAGTGGGACCAATGGAAGCTCTTGGATATCTAACGCAATCATCACCACTTTCTTCGAATTATTACTCTTCACTTCTCCTGTTCGCATGAATTGTTTTTGTCACCCTATCTGCATCTCTTCCATTTTTTCCTTAATTCCTATTTCCTTGCTATATCTGTTATCTTGCATGGTGAGGAGCAATGATAAGCGTGCATTCAACATCATGTGTTTCTGGGCAATCAGCTCCAGATCTCTTCATGAAACTCGTTCACTTTCGCGCTACCAAAAGAAATCTCCAATTGATCACTGTTTCATCACATCCACTATCATCAAAATCCTTAACAATACTTGAAACATTTTGACTTCTTTTCTCCTTGAGTTCCAGTTCTTCTTCAAAGCCCTCTATGATATGTTATCAGCGAAACTCTTGGCATTCTGCTACTATATACCGGAGGCGTTAGGTACCGCTGGACAAATTCAAAGCAAATTATTTCAAAAACCAGAAATTCATCATACTCTGCCATCCTTTTCCTCAATTCCATCTCACGAGATCCCGTACCCTTTTATCTAGAGATCTCGCTCCCTTTTATGCATTTTCCCCATACCCCAGATTCTGCAATTCGTGCAGTACCTCCAACGTGTAGGTCGGGTCCCTATCTGGTAACTTTATCCTGCCAAGAGTTCCCCTACCACAATTGCTTGCCCAGTATCCGTTAATGATGCGTTGCCTATGTATATAATGGGAATCTGTGGACAAATACCAGACTCGTAGAAATTTCTCACTATCACAGCTACTCGCAAGTTCCGCTCTGAATTATTGCAATGGCTCGTATTTCCAGAGGAAGCCTCGACGTTAGATCAGTAGACTTGGAGACTCAGACCTCCACTCTTGTCACCGTTGACATGGTGTTTGTCTTGGTCTGCTCGTTTGCTGTGTTTTTGATCACCCCGGCCATTGGCTTGTTCTACGGAGGTACTTTGAAGAGAAAGAATATTGTCCAGTTACTCTTTCAGACATACATGGTGACCTCTTGTATCATCATCATCTGGTACTTGATTGGTTACTCATTGGCCAACTCGCCTTCGTCGACCAGTGTCATGATTGGAAATCTTGCTCACGCTGCTCTTCACGAAGAAGAGGCCAAGCCGATGTTTGAAGGAGGAACCATTCCTTCAATTGTCAATTTCTGCTTTAATTGTTTCTTCCCCGTGGCAACCGTTCAAATTTTCTTGGGCGGAATAGGTTAAAGGGGCCGGTTTCTACCTTCGCTTTTGGTTGGGTCTGTTTGGGTGATCGTAGTGTACTGTCCTTTGGCGTTCTGGGTGTGGGGCGCCAACGGCTGGTTACTCAATTTAGGTGCATTGGACTTTGCTGGCGGGGGCCCCGTCCATATCGCTTCGGGTGTTGCTTCTCTCTGTTACTCGTGGTACCTTGGTCCTAGGGGCCAAACTGGACACACAGGTAAAATCATCCACTACAGGGGACATTCGTCACTTACCACCTTTGTTGGTGTCACCTTGATTTGGGCTGCTTGGTTCATGTTCAATTCTGGTACATTGCTCGCTGTCAATGTCAGAACAGGCTACATAATGGTCAACACAATTCTTGCGTCTTGTTTTGCCTGTGCCACGTACACGTTGGTGGACAGGTTGATCACTGGCAAATACTCGATGAACGCCGCTTGCGAGGGTGTCATTGTGGGATTGGTGAATATCACCCCTTCTTGCGGCTACTATTGGCCGTGGGCTGCCGCATTGACGTCAGTGATCAACGCTACGTTGTGTCGTTTGTTGGGCGCGTTTAACTCGTGGACTGGAGTCGACGACTACAGCGTTTCTGGTGTAGTGCATGGTGTGGGAGGAATAATCGGAGACACCTTAACTGGAATCTTTGCTTCCAATACTGTGGCTGCTCTCGATGGGTACACAGAGATCGACGGAGGCTGGATTAGTGGAAACTTTGTGCAGCTTGGCTACCAGATTGCTGCATGGGTATCTATTGTGGCATGGACCAGTGTGTTCACTCTAATCATTTTATTCTTGGTGGACAAGATCCCAGGAATGAAATTGAGAGTATCCTCTAAGGGCGAAGCCATGGGCATGGATCTTTACGAGATGGCCGAGACTCTTGATGAGTTTGGTAACGACTACGAGGCGTTCTTCTTAGAGTATGCGTCAAGAATCAAATCTGTTGTGGACAACTACGAGAAGATGGAGGTGATCGAGGGTCGACTCACGGAAAATTCGTCGTCGGTAAAGGAAGTGAACCTTCTACATAAGGAGAAGGCGACGTAAATTAAGATATTGATGGGAAATGTATCAAAACCGATCGGAGAAGAGAGATATGACGCTATAATACGACGAATTGTCTTCGTGAAGTTAGACTAATTATTCAGAGTTCAAAGATTCAAAGCTTAAACTACAAAAAAATATTCAGTGAACTGAAAAAAAAGTTATCGGCCAAAGTCATTTTGTTTTCCCCACCTGCGTCTGCCCACCCCTAGTGGCCATAAATACTTGATGCTGAAAACCTGGTGATTATGAAGGCAGAAGAAAAGGGACATTGTGAGGGGTACCCAAGGATATTTGCAGTTGATATAACAAGCAGTAAATGTCTTTGATGATTCTCTACGCCTTCGCAACTGCCCTTCTTTCTGGATTGACCTCCACCATAGACAGCTATTACACCTGCCCCATTACACCAGGAAAGCAATTCGGCAAATTGTCAGTGGATATTAGCTCATTTCAGACCGGCGAGTTCCAGAGAGAGTACTTCTTCCTCGTTCTGGACCCCGATGAGGCTACCAGTGTAATAGATAGGGGTTTGTAGAGTTAATACCGAAATTGTGGCTACTACTATAAAACAGAATAAAATCAAATATATGACTGTGGTTATTAATACTATCCATTGAATTGGCCTCGCATAAGACTCTGAAGAAGTCTTCCTGGTCGTATGTTCTACAGGATTGTGTCAAACCTTCGAAGCCTGCATGAACTTCAACATATTCCTCCCAAGGTCGCCAATTATTACCCTTTTTTTGCTTATCGCACCGCGTCAACAATCGCTCAAAATCTTATTGTTCATACGAAGTGGTCTCATCTCATCTTTATTCCACCAAAATTCAAACTCCGTAATATACTCATAAAAGTCTTAATAGAATTCTTTCTAGAAAACTGAATAAAATCACTGAATAAATCTTTCCCCAGTCCCTGACCCCTTCCCCGACGTAGAAACCTTCCACCCGCACCATCGTCCCCTTATTAACCCCGGGCAACAAATGCAGGAACTAATGATTACACATCAGTTGTAACTCCATGGCCAAAAGAAAACGTTCTCGAAATGGATGTAGAAGTTGCAAGCTCCTCAAGATCAAAGTACGTGACCCATTCACAACTCAATTCGCATCTACTAACTCCAGTGTAACGAGGCTAGGCCAGCATGCGAGTATTGTGTAGCCACTGGCCGACATTGTGAATATCTCTCGGATTCGCCCTCCTCCGTGAGTCCGAATACCAATTCGGATACTCTGCCAGTATCAGCTGTGGCAATTTACCGTGGGAAGTCGTCCAAGAACAGTGTGTTGCTTCGTCTGTACAATTCCATAGCGACGCAGATGAACATGACACGATTTGAGTATCGACTCCTACGATTCTTTAACGACGCCTGTATTCCCCTCTTTACATTCAACATCAGCGAGCTGGCAGAGGTCGTTTGGCGCACCATTCTTCCCCGTGAATTTGCCTCGCTGGACTTGGTCAGACAGGCGGTGTTTGCGTTTGCAAGCTTGAACCTCTGGAGGCACTCCAATGTGGGGTCTGCGCTAGATCTGGACCGACTTATCTCGCTTGATCACGACGAGGTACTCGATGACTCCTTTTCGCATGTGTTTCACTCGCTGGTGGTGTTTGATAGCCCCGCCGATAACATCTTCACAAGAACTGCCTCGTACTTTTCCAGAACAGTGGAACAGTCCAGTGAACATCTTGCCAGGCAGGAGAAACTAGGGCAATGGTCATTTGAACAATTTTACTTTTCTAGCACCCTCATTTACGTATTTTTAGGACTCCATCCTCTCCGTGTCACGCCTTTGATGGACTTTGATGGCGATCCTCCAGTGGATATATTGAGCTTTATTGGACATGCAAGAAAAATCATTGACGACCGAACTGGCCGCTATGTGAATCTGTTGATAGGGATACTAGATGATCGGCCCTCGCTCTTGACCGAGAAACCTGGGTTTCCAAGTACCATAGTGGCCCATTTGAGGGTAGAACTCCACGATTACTATTTCGGTCACATCGATTTTGCAGAGGTCAACTCCAGGACAAGCGAGGAAAACGAGCTATTAGGTGACGTCCTCAAAGTGATGGATAACAGTCTCAGTTTGACCATCTTCATGGGCTACCCTGTTCCTTTTTTCAAATTGCTCTACGGGGTACCTCTTGGGTTTGAGTTTCTTGTTAGAGCCAAACATCCGTTTGGTTTGAGGCTCATCTTCGTCTACTGCTGCATGTGCCTCTTTTTGGGATTCCATTTTCTGAGGGAGGCAAATATCTGGATGGACTACATCAACTACCATGTCATGCACTTTGGTCCCCTTTGCGGGTTAGAGGGTGTACTCTATAGCTATGTTACAGAAAGCGATGGGGTCGCATCCTCCCGATTTTCTGAGTCTGTGATGGAGTTCGATACCACCGTCGGCCAAATGGCAGAACGACTTTCACGTTCGGATAGCGAACACTAATATTATTTCCAACTGTCGCTAAATCTAGTGAATGAGATTGCTGATGTATCGGACAAGACTGCCGGGGAGACAGTCTCGCTGCTTTCCAGCGCTGTCGAGCGTTGACTCAAGGATGGCCTTCTTTTATGCCAAGGCCCAGTTACTAGCTTGAAGATTAGTCCTCGTCTTGACGAGGTATCGTGTATTTTTGTGATCGCGCCCCAGACTAACGTGTGATCCGAGACAGGTTCGAATGTTTTTGTTTTTTTTCAAGCGTCCTCGACAAGAAATGCGGTTTGCTGGAAAGATCAGGATCAGGAATTATAAAGCCCTGTCGCAATTTCCTAGGGGGATATTACTCCATCCAAAAGGCACTATGGGCGTCCTCTGACATCTCCATTGCCAATCAGCATGGCAGACTAATCGATGATCGAAAGAGCCGTCGGCGTTCAAAGCGTCGACCATAGAATTGTCTTGTGGCAATTCTTTGACAACGCACGGGCAGCTTGGTTTGGCGCCTTTCAAAGAAGAAATAACCCATGCCTGAGTAATCGATAAATTTTGTTGGAGACCTTGCGCATTTTCGAAAGTCTTGTCGGCACTAGAATGCTGCCGAAGCGGAGATAGTGATTTTCCAGGCCGCAGCGCGGATTGCATGCCCCACGGTGGGCGTCGGACGCATCAAATCTTGGTGAGTTGCAGATTGATGCACCTTGCTATCTCAGGGAGAATTTTGAGGGAAAATTAGGGGCCATGTTTGTCCAGACGTTGGACTAGTTTGAGCGGGGACTGTAGACGCAGCGATGTGGCAACTATATATTTTACAGGATCACTTTGGATCACCTTGATTCTGGCTTGTAGAACATAGGATCCTGACATGTCAGTAAAGCTATCTCAGTAAAGGGATGAGTTTCAGTGGCCATGACTTTCCAGTTATGTTGTCCTTCCCTGTCTTGAAACCTTATCGTCAAATGAAAATGCCCAAACGTCACTTGGTCTTGTTAATTCTAACATTCTCTTATAAGCTTCTAGCTCGGCTCATGGCCCGGAATTCAATGCCAGCTTGGCGTCGCCAGATGCTGGTTCTCTATGTTTTTGAAAATGAGATATACAAAGCCTTGAACCTTATATATACTGCAAGGGAGAACATACTTTGGCAATAAGGAGTACTCATGTTAGAAAGCTGGAATAGCTTGCATGATATGGAGAGTATCCTGGGGGCCAGAATTAAACGTTTACATCCGAAAGTTTCATTTCCTGTCTGTAGGATTTTTCATCGTCAATGCAACCTCTCTGTTCCCTGAACACACTGCAGGAGGGCTGCAGGAGCATATGCATCCAACAACTCCAACAAACATAGAGGGGGATGACAACTCAAAAACAAGTATTCTTGTTATTAGCAGATAGAATAGGCAAATTATTATACCCTTCTCGGATTTTGTTTAATTTTTGCTAAGTATTCGATTTTTGAGACGACTTTAAAGCTTTTTAATTCTATTGCGTATCAGAGATTGCGCATGATTTTAACCAATTCACAGTAGCATTGCGAATCTATAAGAAATTGATCTCCGATGACTAATATCGAAAATTTTAAAATGAAGCGAGAGAAAAATGAACTTAGCTCACCGGAGGCTCAATTAGTTTTCCTATCGTGAACTTACATTGTCTGGTACATGGTTTTTATGTCAATGAGTCTTGGTCGCATACCTTCGAAATTAACCTCCACTTTTGACAGTTTTTTGATCAAATGAACACATAGGATTTAGTATTCATCAGTTGAAAGTTTGAAACAGTTGGGGCATTATTGCCATCCCGTGAGAGTATCTATGTATCCGATAACGCCACAGGGGATGACTTACGGAGAAGTCACAAGAATATCCAAATCGAATCATTTGACTGTAAACATAGAAGATATTTGCACTTCGATCAAGAGTATTAATTTCAAGTCTGAAGTCATAATTACCATTACAATGTGCCTTTTCTAATGTGAAAATTCTGTCCATAAACAATTTAAACTCCTGGTTGAGAGGAAACAACTCTTCTCACTGACTGCTATGGTAGTACCATATCTGGAAACAGCTTGTCCTTATCAATCTTCAAATACTGTATTTGAATCCAGATGACACAAGGAGACCAACATTGATGTCTCTCTGCTCAACGTCAGAAGCATCTGTATGCGAACAACGCAAAGGGAACAAAATATAGGATGCTTGGGTATGGCAAGATCTTCATTCTTCATGTTGGCTCCAGCTGGTGTCGTCGTATCGGCCCCCTTATTCAAAAATGAAGAATCGGAGTTCAGCAACAAATAGCATCAGCAAACCGGGAATTAAACATTCAGAATCATCTCGTACAGAAATACAGTGTCTCATTTCATACTTCTTTGGTATTTTGAGGGCCTGCAAACGATCGTGGTACAAGCTGTATTTCGAGTACTTCAAATGCGCGATGAGCACCAGATGATCACCATGCAACCAAAAAAATTGTGAATCAGTCACAGCAAAAACCATACTTCAATGAAAATACACAAAATGTATCCAGAGAAATCACTTCGGAGGATTTTCAGACAACTCAATGTCTTGCAACTTGAGATGAGATCAAAGTTCGAGAATTCGACCAATGAGAGCCGTGATTCCATCATCACCGGGTATTAACACAAAGTAAAGGCCAGACAGTAAAGAGTGCACTTGAATGTATCAAATAGATTCATTTGTTGAAGTGGATCCTTAACTGGTGTGTGGGAATCTTCAGAATTGGTTCTGAAAGAAATCAACAGGTCTGTGCGAAAGCCAGAGTAATCCCCTTTGAACTTCAAAGTCAGAATGACCAGTATAATCCAGAAAGAGTCATCTTTATTCCGCGAACTGTGTTTATTGCAGCATTCGAGTCCCACTAGACCACAATGATGAGAATTGCAAAGTTGCACACAACCGGACACAACTCAACCTGATTCGACCGCAAGTGATAAAACCTCCACAACAGGAAGAATTGCACGGCAGCCATTGATAGATGAATGTTAAAGGTGAAGCTGTTTTTGGAGATCCCATTGGAAGAACAGGCATCATGTTTGACTTCAGTAATTGATGAACGCTTTGACTCAGCTAAAGATCAGAAGAACATGAGAGAAGCCGGTGGACACTTGAAGTTGACCTGAAAATTGCTTGTGTTCCATTAATTTCCTAATGTTGCACTTGATTCCATACGCGCATGACCACCGACATCAACGTCATTTTTCTCAACGTCAGAAGCATCTGTATTCGAAAAAGGCGAACGGAGTACAACATAGAATGATGAAGCACCTCATGATCTCCATGTTTGCTCAAAGCTAGTCTCGTCGTATCGACCACTTTTTTGAAAAATGAAGAATTGAACTTCAGCAACAAATAGCGACATCAAACCGGAGATGAACGACTTCCTTCCACACAGAATTGCAGTGTTATGTTTTATACATCTTTGGTAATTTGCGGCCTTGACAACGATTGTGGGAGAGTGTATTTTCGAGTTCTCCATGAATGTGTGAGGAACACCAGATGTTCACCATGTAGGCAAAACAATTGTGAATCAGTCACAGAAAACAGCGTCAGTCAATGGTAATACACAGAGTGTATCCAAATATTCCACATTGGGGGATTTTCAGGCAACCTAGTGTGCAGCAACATGAGGTGAAATCAAAGTTTGAGATTTCAACCAATGAGAGCTGTGATTCCACCATCATCAGTTTCAACGCAAAGTAAAGTCATGGTAGTACAGAGTGCACTTGAATGCATCTAATAGTTCCATTTGTTAAGGAGAATCTTTAACTGGTGGGTGGTAATCGTCAGAAATGTCTCTGACATTCCGAGGGAAGAGCATCGATTAACGTGTAGTCTCAGACGAGAGACTCATTTCAGTCTGGAGACACTCTTCCGAGGTTCTGAGAGCCTGGTCATCCCAATAATCGATCAGCATCAGACTCCCGGTGAACATTGTTCTGCTATGTAACGTGCAGTTGGACACAGTTGGAGACAGTTCGAAACTGTTGAACACACTTTAATCTGAGTTAACCACAAGTAACGACAGCTCTGCAACAGGACGAACGTAATCGGTAGCCTGTGATAAGTCTGTTTCAACGCTGATGTTCTTGGAAGATCAAATAGAGAGAACAGGCATTGAGTTCAACTTCAGCAATTGAAGACCTCGCCCAAGCTCAAGCAAACAGGAGAGCAGTTGGGAACGTTTGAAAGCCACAGGCACTGAGAGAACAACCTTTGTTGTCTTTCGGGAAGAATCGATCGTCCATGTCGCCAGAACGAAGTCGACATGATCACGTTTGACCCGAAGCATCCGCAGGTTGGCATAATTCCATCTTTCTAATTAGTATTGGTCGGTAATCCAAAACCCTGGTTTAGCGACTCATAGCATCTTTGAGTTTCTGTTAAGAAGAACTTTAAGACTACAAAAAAAAAATTAAAAAGGTTATGCGCGTTCTACTCAGAACCACACGCGTCGGTCCAGTATGATAGCATGGACTAGGATCATTACCCAGTGTCACTTTATACAGCAATAGTCACAAAAAAAGTGGATTGCATCAGGTTTTGATTGGTGAGGGCGATTTAATGGTGGATAATTGATGGCTAATGGGAGTAGCGTAGAGACTGACATAAGCACCAATGGAATGAGGAGTATGGCTAGTTATTGATATGAAGACATTGATTTGAAAACATTAGTTAATCAATAGAAGATATTAATGTAAAGCAGGTAGGAGGAGGGGCGTGCTCGATGTCTTAGAAGAGTGACTTAACGGGATTAGGTGAAACGTTAAGGAATTCAATCGAGCTGATGACCTTTCCAGATTGACATCAAATTCACCAATTCCTCCTCAGAAAGTCAAGCTCATAATCAGTAAGTATAGAGAAAGCTTTAGACTGATCTAGAAGAAGGCAGTTAGCGATAACTAAGTAATCTGATACGACGTAGGTAAGGGCAAGTATTTTATGTGGTGAGGACGCTAATCCCATATATTTTTACATGACTATGTCCATCGTCACCGTATAGGAGATCAAAATGTGAGCATTGTCCAGATAATAGATAGTTCGAGTAGGTACACTGCGGAGTTTGATTGATGAGAGTGCCGAATGAGAGAGTAGAGGCTGCAAAGGCAGAAGGTATAGAAACATCGAGAGGAAAGAGAAAAGGTCCAGCAGTACGACTTTCAGATAAAGCGAGTAACTCAGCA
>JAKUAG010000039.1:0-15761 GCA_030562885.1 Sungouiella inulinophila
CGATCTTTCATGATACTGTGACCGAAAAATCATTGAATGATGCTGTAAGAGGCGTCTTGTACTTGGTAAACAAGGCTTCTGAGTCAGGAATACCTGAAGGGGCTAACGAGGGAATGAAGGATGACGAGGAAACTACAGAATTGGTCCGCCAGGCGGCTAAGGAGTCAGTGGTGTTGATGAAGAACTCTGACAACGTTTTACCACTTAAAAAGAGCGAAAAAGTTCTCATCATTGGCGAAGCAGCAAAGAAGGCTAACTATGCAAGTGGAGGATGTACAAACGTCACACCCTACAGACAAATCTCTTTGTATAATGCATTGGTGGACCAGCTTGGTGAGTCCAACGTTACATGGTGTCTCGGTGCCTCCAATAGAAAGCTGTTGCCATCCTTTTCCCATTTTGCAAAGAACAAAGAAGAATCTCCAATCAATTTCTGCGTTTATGACGATCCAAGGGATGTGACTGACCGTGTCTCTATCACAGACGAGATGGTGAGTGAAATCGATGCAATTCTTGGTGACTTTGACCCTGCCAAACTCAGAGACATCAATCAGTTGTATGCCAACTTCAAAGTTACTATCAACGTTCCTGAATCTGGAAGTTACAAGATCAACTTGAAGGTTTCTGGATTTGCCAGGGTTTTCATTGATGGAGAGGAGAAACTTGTCAACGACTTGGAACATAAGAACAGTGGTGCTTTTGGCTTGGATGCACCCGAAGTATTTACCGAAATCTTCTTAAAAGCTGCACAAGACTACCTTGTTGAGGTCGATTTCGCAAGTACCATTGGAAAGTCTTCCTTTATTAATGGATACGGATGTGTTTCGTGCGGAATTGAAAGATCTATTCCTCCCGAAGAGAGCATCAAGGAGGCTGCCGAACTTGCACAACAATACGATCAAGTTATTGTCATCACGGGACTCAACAAAGATTTTGAATGTGAAGGGTTTGACCGGACAAGTTTGGACATTCCTCCTTACCAAGACGCTCTAATTGAGGCAGTTTTGGGCAAGAAGCCTGATGCTGTGGTCATTATTGAAAGTGGAACGCCAGTTTCTTTACCCTGGTTAGATAAGGCTAGCACCATATTGCACTCGAGTTACCTTGGTGAAGAGCTTGGAAATGCACTCTTTGACATTGTGTTTGGAGATTACAATCCTAGTGCCAAACTTCCTTTCACCTGGCCCAAAAGATATGAGGATTGCTCTTCGGCAACCAGCTTTGAGGTTGATGATAGATATTCGCTCACATACCTTGATGACATCTACATGGGTTACCGTCACATGGATATCAGAAAGATCGAGCCGTTGTTTGCATTCGGATATGGTCTCTCCTACACATCATTCAAGTTCAGCGATATTAAAGTGGAGATGAATGACAATGCGATTGAGATATCTTTGAGTGTGGAGAATGTTGGAACAGTCGATGGCTCAAGTGTCGTTCAAGTGTACGTTTCTCATAAAAAATCCTCTGTGCCAACTGCTGTGAAGAGTTTGAAGGGTTTCACAAAAGTTCATGTTGCTGAGGGTGAGACTGTTGTCGCTAATGTCACTTTGGACAAGAAATTGGCTTGCTCATACTATGACGTTAGCTATTCTGAGTGGAAAATGGAAAAAGGAGCTTACGATATTTTGGTTGGCTCTTCCAGCACCAGCATTGAGCTTGAGAACAGTTTTGAAGTTGAAGAAACAGTGCGTTGGCTTTCTCTTACGTAGCTACAAGAGATACAAATTATGGTATCTCAATGAACTTCGTTATCTTCTGTAATAGTGTAAGTATAGGGCTCATAGAGTACGTACCAAGAAAAGATCGACATGAACGTAACGAAATGGAGTCCAATGCAACGTTCAAAAGGAATATGTAGAAGGAACATCAGCAAACAAAAACGGTGATTGGTGTATTTTCTATTACATCCTTTAATATTGAGGGCTATGAGACCCTCCTACTTTAAATGCCATAGCATTCTATTTTGGAAACATCACATGATGGCTTGGATCTTGTTTTTTCACCCTTTTCCTCTCTCTAGGTCTTAGTTCAATTAATTAAAACCTGTGAGATTGACCTTTCTTAGGTGAGTTACCCAGGCAAATTACCAAGAAACAGTACAGACTCTTTGCACAAACGGCATTCCAAACATAGTCTCTCAGCTCGGATCACAGAGATCGCCACCTGACTGTTCGTCTACGTCAGGATACAATATGTCTCTCAATGCACCTACCTCGTCCAAATCCAATGTTCCCTCTTGATTCACGTACAGCTTTGTGATACTGTATATGTCAATATCACTAGGCATTTCTTGTGCTATGTTAGCGAGCTTGTCAAGGACGTTGTCATTATTCGCGCCACTAGCAGTATTGTTAGTAGAACCATCATCAAAAGTTAATGTGAGTTACCTATTTCCCCACTTACCATACCTTCTAAGTATATGAATGCTGCTTGCTGATTTGTATAGCCTATTGCTATTAAGCCATTTGTAATGTCATCGAAGTTCGACGCTAAAGCGTACCAGATAGCTCACAATAATACCAAAGTGCTGAAGAACATGTTGATTTTTTCCTCTTGTTTGAGATAAGTGCAAAGATTGTCTCTAAAATATCGGAAATTAAATAGCATCTCCGTGACCTCAGAGGTTATGATAAGCATGACACATTTGTGGAGTGCCCGTAAATTCGAGGGCTCCGCACTGTGAATGGCTAGAGGGGATATTTCTCAGGGCGAGACGGAATTCAGGTGCGAGCTCGTGGCGTGAAGTGGCATGTCTTGAAGCAAGATAGCTTGGTCTGCAGGAACTCATCTATTGTGAAGAAGCCGAAAGAATAAATGAGTATGGCATATTGTAAATAAATATCTTTATAATAGGTTGTACTGTAATAGATTAGGATTCGTAGACTTAATACTGAAATCGTAGTTGATTAACTACAAACCGTGCGAGGACGAGGCCCTCAAGTATTAAAGACTCTAGGTGCTAAGGTACAAGTTGGTTGAGAGGCTGATAAGGCACCTTAGCGGGCCGGACAGTGTCGAGCTGATATCAGGGAAGATCCAAAAGAAGAAATAAGGAACATTAAACAAAGAACACTGAACTAAGTACAATCTGTTATACCCCTTCATATAAGTATAATGCTCTAGGGTCACATTGCTGAGATTTTTAATTCACATAGAGATATGTCATCTACCTCGTCTAGCAAGGAGCAAAGCACACCCTTACGATGAGGCGATGTGATTTAATACTTGACATTCAGTGCCCGATTTACACATCGTAACAATGCCCTATTCTATAGACTGCATATTACTTAGTCTAGAGTGCATGCGCAACATCTAGAGCGTCTCTTGAGTTATGTGAGATATCTCATACATAGCACATGTGGGGGTACAAAAGGAATTCTGCACTATATAACGAGGTGTTTACGTCTCGCTTGTCACACAACAAGTTAACCACTTAAGTCTTTCCCTACTGAGAGAAAGTACACATTCCCAAACATCTCACTCCTGAGTATGGTATTGTGCACTACCAGTGTGAGGATGGTAGGCTCTAAGGGCTGAATATATCTTCAGTACAACATCTCATTAACATAGAGTTCCGGATATTGGACGGAGACCCCTCTAGTGTTAGAGCCTAAAGCTACGAAAATATCGAACCTTGTTGGTCCGTATCTGTAACGGCCAAAATGTGGGCAAGGGAAGCTTAAATCACAAAAGCATATATTTCTAGGGTTTTCTGCCTTGACGAATAACAACAACAAGAACACGAATATTAGTTCGTCTGTAAGGTCTTCCCTATTTGAGAGCTAGTATTCGATCCCAATCATCTCTCACCTTTAGATTCTGCACAGGGAACCTAGTATCTTAACATCTGTTAAATACTGCATATCCGGTTTCCATATTTAAGAACCAGATGATTTCCAATCTTCCCCATGATTAAACCTTTCACTCTATAGATTGAGAACACATTGAGATATTTTCAACCTCTTCGCCTTTTTTTAAGACCCCTGCGAACGAGTTTGCGCGCGAGTTCGCCGACTAGGGCCATCATTGGTTCTTCCTTGAGTTGGTGAACTTCGATTGCCGGTTGCCGGTTCTGAAGGTGCTTGATTGTTGTCGCGATTCGTGGATTCCTCTTGCGGAGGTGTTGGATCTTGGAGACGAATTGTGGCCTCGAATAGCGAACGTACTCGACCTAGAGCACTCTTGATGGCTTCTTGTACCAGAGGTTCTGCTTGCAAATTATTGACCGCTCCCAATAGCGTAGATGCTCCTAGGAAATCATTCATGGCTTCCAATAGCGGAGATTCTTCAGCTCGGAAATGTTTGATGTCTTCCAATAGCGAAACTGCGTGACCTCGTTGACGAGTGTAGCTTTCGAGTACGTCACGAAGTGCCTTTTGAACATTCCGCATGGATTCCAATAGCGGATGTGATTGATCCTGGTTACGATTGATGGATTCCACTTGCTGGTTGAGGGTTGCCGATAGCGAAGCTGCTTCGACTTGGTGACCACCGAATCTACTTAATGCATCACTTGCTCGCCTTCGCAATTCCATGAAGCTTCGGAGTTCGTCATATGCTTGTTGGATATGACCGAGGGCTTCAAGTTACGGAGCAGTTCGTTGGATATGGCCGAGGTATTCAAGTAACGGAGCTGCTTGATCTCGGTGGAGCTGGATGACTTCTAGTATCGGAGCAGATTGAGGGATATGACCGAGGGCTTCAAGTAAGGGAGCTGTTTGATCTCGGTGACGGTCAATGACTTCCAGTACCCTAGATAACTCTTGTAACCGAATTAAGTTTCCCGATAATTTGATCAATTTGCGGATAAGATTGAGGTTTTCTGATGACGCAACTGCTTGATCTCCGTGACTATTGTGGCTTTCGGGTACGTCATTTAGTTCCTTTTGAGCATTCTGCATGGCTTTCGATTGCGGATGTGATTGATCCTGGTTACGATTGATTGATTCCACTTGCGGAAGATCTTGATCTCGGAAACGATCAAGGGATGTCTGTAGCGAAGCCGTTCGATCTCGGTGATGATTGATATCTTCTGATAAATGAACTATTTCCTCTTTCAATTCAATGAATCTTTCCAATCCTGGAACTGCATTATTCACAGAATTGAAGTCTGCCCGTATCTCACTTTCTTGAACTGCGAAAAGGGTGAAGGCTACCGTTAAACCATCTAATAGATCTCGCAAAATAGTGAGGCATGCCAGTAGCGTAGGTGATTGATGGTCTTCTTGATTTTCGTCCGACATCAGCACAATTGGTAGATTACTGCTGAGCACCTCCTAATAATGTTTGCGTGAAGATAACAATGAGTCGATAGAATTTAGAGAACTTGAAAGTGCTAACGGACACCAAGATAAATAAAAGTAGATAGGACTCATATTCTTGCGCGGCAAAGCCCAAGTATTCATATCCTCACTCTCGGATTTGCAGCCAATTTGCCCCGCGAATTCTAGTTTCGTTCTGTCTTTCGATCAAAAGATGTGAAAATAAACGCGTCCAGTTAGCTCAACAGAGTCGCCAAGTACCGGACATTGTGTTGTATTTGCTGGCGGTTACCACCGACAATGACCACCGAAAATGACCTCCGACAATAGATTAATGATCCTTTCATATACTAGCATGCGAACTAATAGGTTAAGGGTGAAAAAGAGGGCGATATCAGAAAGATTGGAATTCCTTATGGGCGATGGCAAAAGTTTTGGAAAGGCCTTTACCGTTTTGAACGGCTTCAGGGACATCATTTCGAAGCTCTTCGTCGATTCAATTATGGCTCGTTTGCACCACGGAGACTCCGAGGTGTATTAACTGAGTACACTTGCTTCTATTGTCTTGAGACAGTTACCCAACAACAGTACTAACAGCATACGTTGAGTTCGTGTCCATATGCCCGCCACTGGTGGTCAATTCTGACACTCTTGCGTGACTTACATATTTTGCAGTTTCTAGCACCAATTCCAGTTGAGGTAGAGCACTATCGATCACTCGACCATTTTTTGCGGGCAATCAAAGCAGAGGAAGGGGGCATTATGCCGCTCTTAATGCCGCTGACGCTCCTCCTCTCGCCTTACACTTCTTCAGAACTTAGATGGGTACTACTGAGTATACCCGTCTTTATTTAGCCTTACATGAAAACCATGATTCAACGATGATGTGGGAGATTACTTTGTGCTATAGTATGGAGGTTTACTGACTTCTACGGAGCAGGGTAAACAGTCCATCACCGGAAAACCCATGATAATCAATTGTTTATCGCATTAATTAATACGCTGTTTGAAGAGAATGGAAAACCTGAAGTTTTCAATCGGCAATAAATGAGCTGGACGATCTATGGTGAGGAAATCGAACTACCTTAATGCTAGCTTGATTACTTTTCGGAATCATTATTGCCATCTTGTCGGGGGTTTGTCTGGAAAATTCACTACACTAGGTCAATACACGCGACGCCGTGGGTGCTAAGTTTCTAAGATGCTCATACAGGATCTGCATTTCAATGAGATAATAAAGTGGGAACGTATACTGTCTCTCGGGTAGGGAAAGGCTTATAGCAATAAACAGTTCGTGTACTTCTTAGTTAGATTGTTACTCTTGCAGGCATGAAACCCTCATTATATGATTTTCGCTGTTCCTGTACATAAGCTTCTAGTTCAACAGTCACATTGGTTGGATATACGAGCTTATATCGAGAGTAGTCTATTAGCGGTCAGGTGGGGATAGTCGGAAGGCTGGAGACAATACTTGATAGTAGATTAAACAATAAACAACAAGAATAGGCGAGAGGACCTCCTGGCTTCTGACAACGAACCAGACCTCTAAATTTATACGGCTCGAATCGAGATCCATTATGCGAGTGGAATTTTAGTGGTCGTCACATGAATAAGCTTAGTGACATATCCGTATAGTTCACTCATATTCTGATCTAGGGTCTCAACCTAACAGGTATACAACTAATGTTTTTGATCCCTCAATATGTTGGCTATTACCTATACACTCGTACAGGCAGTCCATATGCATGCATCTGCTCGCCATGCTTTGGTCTGCATATTCAGCATATTCAACAATACGAGACTCGCATGCATTGACGCGTGACTCTACCTAATCGAGACCCCGCATTGCATCTCTGGGGGTGGTAGCTCGATAGTGAAGAGGGGATGCGATCCGATCCATGTGATTCATATCCCGTCATTAACCGCAAAACGGATCGGGTGTGCACCTTCAGGACGCGTTCAGCGCCTTTCCTAAGATAGTCACCTACCTCCAGTACCTTAGAGCCAAACGCACTCATACTAATAGTACTGCTCAATAGTCCGCACAAAGCACATTAGAGAGGGCATGGACTCTCGAGTATCACACGACAAGCAAGTGTTGCTATTTCTAGACTGCTACAGTTAGGGGAAACATCTACAGGACCTACTCTTTTCAGCTTGCTCCGCTCGATTATAGTTTAATATTGT
This sequence comes from Sungouiella inulinophila, assembly GCA_030562885.1. Lineage (NCBI taxonomy): Eukaryota > Fungi > Ascomycota > Pichiomycetes > Serinales > Metschnikowiaceae > Sungouiella > Sungouiella inulinophila. The sequence continues at coordinate 7,455 of JAKUAG010000039.1, forward strand.
ACTTGCCTAATCCCTTGAGGAAAGTCCTGAGCTATCTATCTACGGAAGGCTTTTGTCTTCCCCGCCATCTAGATAATTTATAAATTAGGATTTTCTGCCTGACTTCTGAGTATAACGAACTCCCTAAGAAGCTAGAAACAAGGACATATTCTTGTGAAATATAAGGCTTTCCATAACGAGAGACTTTGTACGTCATCAATCTTATCTTCCCGAACTGAAATCATTGGATTTAGCTCAACATCTACGTTGTGTGCATAAAGTGGGACACAAACATGAATCTGACAATCTAAAAATGACGTTTCGGTTACCTGTGGAAATCATCCTTAACATCTTGGACCATTTTCCTCAACTCGACGTGCTGTACTTTCACGACCTATTGCCCGAGAGTGATCCCCTACAACCACTTCTTGTCCAGAGATTGTACAAGAGAGTTAAAGTCAATACCACTTTCTACGCATCTGATGAGAGTTGGTGCATTGTGAGCGGTGAGATTGAATTGCGGAGAATAGTCAGAAAAAACTTGCCCATTGAACGCTTAGATTTCTCTGAACGTAGTCGACGGGATCAATGGTTTCTAGCAGTTGTTGCTGACCATCGCGACTACTTCTCAAAGATTCCTAGTTTGAGCTACACGGGAACTGGAGCATTATTTTCTGCGCTTGTTTCTGTCTGCTCGATGGCTAATTTGGTTGCGTTGGAAATTATAGATGCAAGATCGCATGTGGAGCCGCATGTCTTTACCCTTGCAGAAACGGCCCTTAGTGTGTATTACAAGAGCGTAATTGATTGCCCCCCCTCTTTGAAGTCTTTGAAGGTGGATTATCACGTACCACAATTTGACTACCCTCTAGTCGCATGCGAAGATTTGACATACGTCAGCAGGAAAGGAGAAAAGTTGTTGAGGACTCTTGCACCGGCACTCAAAGTGTTGAAGGTCAGAAAATACGAATTTGACATCGAGAATTACCAGTTTCCCGAGGGATTGATTGAGTTGGAGGTCAATTACACTAAGACAGGCGTCATGCATCCGTTAGACGTCATGAAATCGGTATTGGGTGCACGAAACATCAAATTTCCATCGTCATTGAAGAAATTGAGATTGGACTGCGGCCTGACGTTCCTTCCAAAAAGATTTGATATTCCTAGCAATCTTGAAAGTCTCAATGTGATTTTTTATTTGTGTGTACCAGGGTGGTCTAGGGGACCAGGGATATTTAAAACGATCCCAAATCATTTGAAAGAGCTTTCATTGCCTGAGTACCTTATATTTAGTGAAGACGTGGCAAAGTTTCCAGCATCATTGGAATATCTAGATATTCATTGTTCAAATATTGATATCTCTTTGTTACCCCGAGGTTTGAAGGTCTTGAAGATATCATTGAGATATCTAGATTTCCCAATTGGTAATTATGATATCTCTTTGTTGCCTCGAGGTTTGAAGGTCTTGAAGATCAAGACTGAGCATGATTTCAGCGAGTTTCCCCCTTATTTGGAATGCCTTGAATATGAAACGTTCTCGTTAGGCGTTTCGCATTTACATTTCCAATTTCCCTCCACGTTACGTGAACTACTGCTTGATAGCCGCCGCTGTTGCACATTCGATCTGAATCTCAACCTTCCAGTGTTGGAGCACGTGGTTTTACACAACTTTTGTGGTGAACTTCCCACATCTGTGATATCACTCCTGTTCACATATGATTATATACATGGCAGAGACCTGCTGGATTTTGTTGTTCCCAATGGAGTGAGAAAGCTACTGGCATCACCCAAGTTGGCAAAATACCCAGACAGCATCCTTGATTTGGAGATTAGGGACCATCTTACATCATACCCTAGAAACTTGAGGTATCTTACCTTGAAAAGGGAAGGTATTTTTCTTAGTCCCAAAAGGTATAAGCTTCCTCCTTCTTTCAAGAGTCGGTGGCCTTTTCACTAGGGTCCAAATCGGGAATCCTCCCTTGTCGTGCACGGCGTCTGCGTTGTTGAGCATGCACACTCTTGGTAGATGATATGCAGGCTATTGAGCAGTACACGGAATTAATAGTGGCAAGCTCTATAGAATGTTTAGGTGACATAACTTCTATTTGGCATGATAGAATCTTCCAGAAGTCATTAGCTTACTCATCCAGTCTACAATTTACTAATAGAATGACTAATTGGATTACTAATGTTGTTCTCTGGAAATATAAATAGCTAGTGTTTTATGCCAGTCTTCCAAGATCATCGAAGAACAATCTATCTTGAGTTGACTAGTAACTGATCCACTGATCTTTGTTACTATTAAGGCTTTCCCTACTGAGAGATATTATACGTTCCCCCTTCTCTCTCAAGCAGAGCTGTTGATCCTGTATAAGGATCATTGATATCTTTACATGCGTCTTGATGTGTTGCGCAGGGCTGCCTCCTCACTCCGAAGCGCTGAGAATCGAATGTCAAGCTTCTTCATTGCTTGAAAACGCTTTCATTTAAGCACAACATCTGCCTGAGATTCCAGGGTGGGTAGAAAAGCGGACGTTATTTGCAAAATGATCATTTCTGATCCTTTTGTTGTTTTCGCGCAATAGTCCCCAATATTGCTTAGGCGACTCTTACAAAATTGAACATGGCCCTGATGTCTGTAAGGAGAATCGCCTAATTTCTTGTTATTAACAAATCGTCGATCATTCAACTGGTTCGCAAGAGTACGTCTATACTGTTTCGCCTCTGAGGTTTCCCAAACCTCATTATATTTGACCTTGAGACGAAAAGTAGGTAATTTCAATTTCTTGAGAGGGTTCTCGAGTGACTGTTCCAGTTCTTCTTAAGAATCTATGTGCTGCCGCTATGGCTATCAACTGCTCCGACTCGGAGTAAAGTCGATGGGTACGAACATCTTTGTACACTGCAAGCTCCCATTTTGTGGAATTTTGACCGACGTCGCGTGATTTAACTTAGTGACATATCCGTTTAATTCGCTCATATCTGATATAGGATGTTGTAGTTTCGTAGATGTATTCTTATTAGCGAATAAGCTATATATCTTTCTCTTTCTCTTTCTCTCTCTCTCTGTCTTTGTAAGGTAGGAAATACTATGTCTTTAAATAGTTTTTTGTGATTAGGTAACAGATTGTACCTAAATCAGTGTTCTTTGTTTTAATGTTTCTTATTTCTTCTTTTGGATCTTTCCTGAGATCAGCTCGACCCTCTCCGGCCCGCAAAGGTGCCTTATCAGCTTCTCAACCAACTTGGACTTTAGCACCTAGAGTCTTTCATACTTAGGGGCCTTGTCCTCGCACGGTTTATAGTTAATCAACTACGTTCTCAGTATTAAATCTACGAATCCTAATCTATTACAGATTAGTCAGTGATGTACCGTGGGATCATTATACCATAATCGGACATCCCAAGATATCGCCAGGCCAGATAAAAGTTAGTGCATTGTCCCAAAGAGGTCAGAAGAGCCTATCTATACCGAAACCGAATAAGTGATCCGAGTTCTTATCATTTCCAACCTAATCAAGGTTGCAAATCCGCCCTCGATCATCTTCTGGAAATTGCGCTATTCATGACTGCATATTGGCCTATTCATTTCAACACTCTCTGTTCCCTGAACACACCCTGCAGGAGGGCTGCAGGAGCATGTGCATCCAAGAACTCCAACAAACATTGAGGGGTATGACAGCTCAAAAACAAGTATTTTTGTTATCAGCAGATAGAATACGTAAATTTCTTTATCCTGCTCGGATTTTGTTTAATTTTGCTGAGTATTCGATTTTTGCGACGACTTCACAGCTTTATCACCATGGGGCGCCTATTAGAGATTGCGCATGATATTTGCCAAAGTATAATGGCATTGCGAATCTACATGAAGTCGATCTCCAATCATTGTTACTAAAATTTTCAACTTGCAAAAGGAGAAGCGAGAGATAAATGAACTTAACTCATTTCTTTTTCATTCATGAATTGAAATAGTCCATTCATGGTTTTCATGTCAACGAGTCTTGGTATAAGTCCCTTTCGAAAAGAAGCTTCAGTTTTGGCAGTTTTCGGTCGAATAAATGAATGGATATAGAATTAATCTGCTTACGAAGGTATTGAATGGCATAGGCATTATTACTATGAGAGTAACTATCTAGATGATAACACTACGGCGCAAAAGTTTCCACAAAGACTTCCAAAATCGAATCAATTGATCGTAAGAATATAGCGAATCATCCGTGCTTCCATCAGTCTCTTTAATCCAAGACTGAACGTTACAATTGGTATGACATAACTTTTCAATGTGATACTCCTGATCTATAAACGTCAACAACTGATTGAGAGGAATTGCTGGTTTAGTTCCTATATGTTGTACTTGAATCCAGACGACTCATGACGAACAACATCAACATCTCTTTCCTTAACTTCAGGAGCATCTGGATTAGAAAATTTTAAATAAAACTAAACAGAGATGGTAAGGAATAGCATGATATCCCCTATTTCCTGTTGGCTCAAGCTGGTGTCGTCGACCACTACTTTCGGAAATGAACGTCTGAACTTCAGAAACAAATGGCAACAGCAAAACGTCAATTAAGTACTCATAATCTTCACACGTAGAATTGCAGTGTTAAATTTGAAAAATTATTCGTATTTTGTTGTCATAAGAACAATCGCAGGGGACTATATTTTCCGGGTCTCCGAGTATGCAAGAAGAGCACCAAATGCTGTCCATTTAACCCAAAAAAAATATGAATTAGTCACAGAAATCACTGTTATTCAATGCAAAAACACAAGATGTTTCCTGAAAATTCACATTGTACGTTCTTAAAGCAACTCAGTGTGCTGCAACTTGAGATGAGAACAAAGTTTTTGAATTCGACCAATGAGGGCTGTGATTCTACCGTCATCAAGATTTAACCTAAATTAAAGACCTGGTAGTAAAGGATGCACTTGAATTCATCCAATAAAATTCGTTTGTAAAACAAATTCTTAGTTGGTGTATGGAAATCCTCAGAATTGATTCTGAAAGGATTCAACAAATCTGAGAGAAAGCCCGTGTAAACTAGTTTGAGCTTCAAAGTCAGAATGACTAGTATTGTCTTGTAAAAGTCAACTATGTTCCGCGAAGAGTGTTCATTTCTGCATTGGATCAGTATACGAGTCCCACTAGACCATAACTGCACACCATCATTGACATTTCAACCTGAATTCGACCGCAAGTCATAAAAATTCAACCGCTGGAAGAATTTCACGGCAGTAATCGATTGAGGAATTTTAAATGTGAAGCTCGTCTTTGAAGATCACATTGGAAGAACGGGCCTCATGTTCAACGTCAGCGATGGCCTCATGTTCAACGTCAGCGATTAATGAACGCTTAGCCTCAGCTTAAGATCAGAAAAACAAGAGAGTAGTTGGGAAACATTCGAATTTGATCCGAGGATTGCTCGTGTTCTATGACGTTCCTAATGTTGCATTTGAATCCAGACGTGCATGAAGAATACATCAACGCCTCTTTTCTCAACATCAGAAGCATATGTATCCGGAAAATGGGAGTCTAACAAAATATGGCATGCGAAGGTATCGCGTGATTTCCATTCTTTAAGTTGGCTCGAGTTGGTGTCGGCGTATCGACCACCTCATTCAAAAATGAAGTGTCAGACTTCAGCAACAAATGGCAACAGCGAACCGGAAACGAAACATACGATTTCATCTCACACAAATTGTAGTGATTTATTTTATTCATCTTTGGTATTCTGTGGCCTTGAAAACGATCATTGGAGACTCTATTTTCGGGATCTCCAAGAATGCGCGAGGAGTACGAGATGATCACCATCTAACCAAAAAAATTGTGAATCAGTCACAGAAAAATCAATTCTTCAATGATAATACACAACATGTATTCAAAAAATTCAGATTGGAGTTTTTTAAGGCAGCTCAGTGTGTTGCAACTTGGGATGAAATCAATGTTTGAGAATGCGACTAATGAGAGCTGTGATTCCATCATCATCAAGTCTTTACATAAAATAAAGACCGAGTAGTAAAGCGCCCACTCGAATGCATCAAATAGATCCATTTTTGAAGCTTATCCTTAATTGGTGTATGGTAATCGTCAGAATTGGTTGCGAAAGATTTCAACAGGTCTGCGTGAAAGACAGTGAAAACACTTTTCAAATTGAAGAGCAGAATGACTAGTATGGTCCAGAAAAAGGCATCTATGTTCCGCGAAGTGTGCTTATTGCAGCATTCCATCAGTATATGAGTCCCACTAGACCATAAGGATGAGATTTGTAAGGTTGCACACAATCGAACACAATTCATCCTGAATTCGACCGCAGGTCATAAAATTTCAACAGCAGTAGAATTTCACGGAAATTGGTTTATAGATGAATCATCTGAAGATCTTCATTGCAGATCACATTGGGAGTACAGGCATTATGTTCAACTTCAGTAATTAATGAACGCTTAGTCTCAGCTTATCGGCCGAACAAGAGAGCCGTTGGGAATCATTCGAAGTTGATTTGAAAATTGCTGGTGTTTCTTTGATTTCCTAATGTTGCACTCGAATCCTGACGGGCGTGACGACCAACCATCTCAAAGTCTCTTTTCCCAACTTCAGGACCATCTGTATTCGGAAAAGGCGAACGGAGTACAACATAGAATGATGAAGCACCTCATGATCTCCATGTTTTATGTTTGTTCAAAGCTAGTCTCGTCGTATCGACCACTTCTTTGAAAAAAAGAAAAATTGAACTTCAGCAACAAATAGCGACAGCAAACCGCAAATGACACATATGACTTCCTTCCACACAGAATTGCAGTGTTATGTTTTATACATCTTTGGTAATTTGTGGCCTTGACAACGATTGTGGGAGAGTGTATTTTCGGGTTCTCGATGAATGTGCGAGGAACACCAGATGTTCACCATGCAAGCAAAAAAATTGTGAATCAGTCACAGAAAACAGCGTCAGTCAATGGTAATACACAGAGTGTATCCAAATATTCCACATTGGAGGATTTTAAGACAACCTAGTGCGCTGCAACTTGAGATGAAATCAAGTTTGAGATTTCAACCAATGAGAGCTATGATCCCACCACCATCAGGTTTTAACTTTAAATAAAGACCTGGTAATACAGAGTGCCCTTGAATGTATCAAATAGTTCCATTTGTTATGGAGAACCTTTAACTGGTGTGTGGCAATCGTCAGAAATGGCTCTGAACCTCCTAGGGAAGAGCACCGATTAACGCGTGTAATCTCAGACGCAGAGACTCATTTCAGTCTGGAGACACTCTTCCCTGGTTCTGAAAGCCTGGTCATCCCAATAATCGATTAGCATCAGACTCCTGGTGGACATTGTTCCGCTATGTAACGTGCAGTTGGACACAGTTGGAGACAGTTCGAAACTGTTGGACGCACTTCAATCCGAGTTAACCGCAAGTAACGACAGCTCTGCAACAGGAAGAACGTAACCGGTAGCCTGTGATACGTCTGTTTCAACGCTGAGATTCTTGGAAGATTAAATGGAGAGAACAGGCATTGAGTTCAACTTCAGCAATTGCAGAAAGCCTTGCCCAAGCTCAAGCAAACAGGAGAGCAGTGGGAAGGTTTGAAAGCCACAGGCACTGAGAGAACAACCTTTTCTTGTCTTCGGAGAAGAATCGATCGTCCGTGTCGACAGAACATAGCCGACATGGTCACACTTGACCCTGGAGCGTCTGTAGTTTAGCCTCAATGAATTCACTCTGCAATTGTGATTTTTAATGAAAGCTCATACACTGATTCAGCGACTCATAGCATCTTTGAGTTTCTGTTAGGAAGAACTTGTAGACTCAAAAAAAAAAAAGGTTATGCGCGTTCTACTCAGAACCACACGCGTTGGTCCAGTATGAGAGCATGGACTAGGATCATTGCCCAACGTCATTCAATACAGCAATAGTCACAAATAAAAGATCATTGCAACAGAATTTGATTGGCGAGGGCGACTTAATGATGGATAATTGAACTGGCTAAATGGGAGTAGTGTAGAGACTGACATAAGCACCAATGGAATGAGGAGTATGGCTAGTTATTGATCTGAAGACATTGATTTGAAAACATTAGTTAATCAATAGAGGATAGTAATCTAAAGCAGGTAGGAGGAGGGGCGTACTCGATGACCTAGAAGAGTTACTTAATGAGATTAGGTGAAACGTTAAATACGAATTCAATCGGGGCTGATGATCTTTCCAGATTGACATCAAATTCACCAATTCCCTCTCAAAAGTCAAGCTCATAATCAGTAAGTATAGAGAAAGCTTTAGACTGATCTAGAAGAAGGCAGTTAGCGATAACTAAGTAATCTGATACGACG
>JAKUAG010000040.1:0-10168 GCA_030562885.1 Sungouiella inulinophila
GTCTTCGGTTTCTGCCTCTACTCCTAAGTCTTCTGCTGCTTCGTCTTCCGCTGCATCGTCTGCTGCTTCTGAATATTCGGTTTCTGCCTCTACTCCTGAGTCTTCTGCTGCTTCGTCTTCAGCTGCATCGCTTGCTGCTTCTGAATATTCGGTTTCTGCATCTGCTTCTAAGTCTTCAGCTGCATCTTCCGCAGTTCCAGAGTCTTCGGTTTCTGCCTCTTCTGAGTCTTCTGCTGCTTCGTCTTCAGCTGCATCGCTTGCTGCTTCTAAATATTCGGTTTCTGCATCTGCTTCTGAGTCTTCTGCTGCTTCGGCTTCAGCTGCATCGCTTGCTGATTCTGAATATTCGGATTCTGCCTCTGCTTCTGAGTCTTCAGCAGCATCAACGGCACCCTTTGATCCTTCTGGTGCGTATTCCATAATCTCCCAGTCTTCGGCTGTTTCTTTTGCTGCTACCGAGTCTTCAGCGTCTGCGTCAAAGTTGCCTGGTTCTCCTTCAAAGTCGTTTGCAGTATCGTTTGCACCTTCAGAACATTCTGCAGCTTCGTATGCTGTTTCTGAATCTTTCGAGGCTTCGGCTTCAGCTCCGGACTCAGCGGTATCTGATTCAGTGTCTTACGAATTTGTTTCAGAGTCTTCTGCAGCTTCTTCTACAGCTTCAGAGTCTTCAGTATCTGCTTCCGAGCCTTCGGTTCCTTCTTCTGCTGCTGGTTCGTCTGCTGCTGTTGAATCTTCTGGAGCCTCATGCGTTTCGACTTCTGCTGAGGCTTTTAACTCGTCTGCTGAACGCGAGATATCTCTTGCTTCTTCAACTCCTTCAACTTCTTCTGCTTCTTCAGCTGCTGGGTCCTCTTCTGTGTCTTCTGCAAGAACTGAGAATGTAACTCCTAGCAGTCACGTTTCCACAATCTTGGGTCCTTCTCTGATTAGTGGTTACTTCAACACCTCTCTAGTTGGAGCCGGTGAACCTACTGTTTCCGGATCGTCCGTGGCTACTGGTACCTACACTGTCGCTGGCGAGTCTACTGGTACTGGAGCTCCTAACTCAGGAGATCCTGGCACCAACACTGGCGCAGCTACTAATACTGGCGCAGGAACTAATACTCTCGCTGGTGAATCTACTGGTACTGGCGCAGCTACTTATACTGGCGCAGCTACTAACACTGGCGCAGGCACTAATACTGGCGCAGGAACTAATACTGTCGCTGGTGAATCTACTGGTACTGGCGCAGCTACTAATACTGGCGCAGGAACTAATACTGGCGCAGCTACTAATACTGGCGCAGGACCTAATACTCTCGCTGGTGAATCTACTGGTACTGGAGCTCCTAACTCAGGAGATCCTGGCACTAACACTGGAGATCCTGGCACTAACACTGGAGATCCTGGCACTAACACTGAAGCTGGTATGTCTACTGCTACGGGAGCTACTGGTACTGGTTCTCTTGCTGCGGAAGCCTTTCTCACTGGTATTTCTAGCGGGAACCTTCGGACTAAAACGGGTGCTGCTGGTAACACCAACACTAATGGTGGTGGGAAGCCAACTTCTTCTGGCTCTACGCCAACATCTACGTCAGGCTCCGCACTCGGCTCTGGCTCTGGCTCTGGCTCTGGCTCTGGCTCTGGCTCTGGCTCTGGCTCGGGCTCTGCCTCCGCACCTGGTTCCGGATCTGGCTCTGGCCTAGGATCTGGATCTGGATCTGGCTCGGGCTCAGGTTCTGGCTCCGCACCTGATTCTGGCTCCGCACCCGGATCTGGCTCTGGCTCTGGTTCTGGTTCTGGCTCCGCACCTGGTTCTGGCTCTGGTTCTGGCTCGGGCTCTGCCTCCGCACCTGGTTCTGGATCTGGCTCTGGCTCGGGCTCTGGATCTAACTCAGGCTCCACACCCGACTCTGGCCTAGGATCTGGATCTGGATCAGGCTCGGGCTCAGTTTCTGGCTCCGCACCTGATTCTGGTTCTGGCTCCGCATCCGGATCAGGACCGGGATCTGGCTCTGGCTCTGGCTCTGGTTCTGGCTCTGGATCTGGCTCGGGCTTCGGCTCCGGCTTTCGAACAAGTTCTGTATCAAGTTCTGCGTCAAGTTCTGCATCAATTTCTGGATCTGGCTCCGGCTCCGAATCAACACCCTCGTATGATATAACGGGCATGGCGCCAAGCGTCAAGGCATCAACTGCAGTTGTTTTTGCGTCGGTTGTTGTTTTAATGTTCATATAGACACCTTGTGGCTTACAGGGCCTTTTTCGACTCGTTCGACCCTATTTCAAGCAGGATTTCATTCTTCGTTTCGATGACTTCCTATGGGCCTTTCATTCGCTTATCAACTTTATTACGTTAATACCATTTCTCATTTTTGTCGGTCACTAGCTTGAAACCGAACGTAGTCACATGGCACCATCTTGAAGTTTCCTTCAAGTGTGAATGAAATTAGTCCCTCGAATTTAACAAATAGCACTGGAATGCTATCTTAAGAATAAGCTCAGGAATGCTAATAGACAATCTTGAAAGAGCCAAACGTAGATAGTTGAGAGGGGACTTTAGTTGAAGAATCAACATTTTTGTTCTAGCATTCCGACACACACAACAGATAGCAAACAAGCATATAGACCTTCTGCTGAAGAACCTGAACGGATATCCCGAAAGCAATCCTGTGTTGCAAGCAAGGTTGTGAGAAACAGTCACATACAATTTGTGGCTAGTTTCAAGGCTGCGCAAAATAATGTTTTCAAGCCTTCATCTCAGTCTCAGATCAGGACTTGGCAACAGCGAATCAAATTCCCAATTTTTAGCTATTGCGTTAAAGCAAGGAATACAGCTGTAGGTATGATATTCTCCCAAATTTAACAGACAGAAGTCTAACCAAGAAGTGCAAGAAAACAAACCTGAGTGTGCTTTAAATGGCACCAATACTTTTGAAGAACCCAATCCATACCGTAATGCTCAATAGTCTCGGACTCAAAAGTCTGGTTCCCACGTAACTAACAAAGAAAGATCTTCGGTTCTTGCGTGCGAAAGAGACTCCAAAATACATACCCCGGATTAGCTATCATTCCTAGGAACAGTCGATTTCAATCTGGGAAACCTTCTGGAAATGATCGTAAATAGCGAAAATATAGCAGTGGAGAAGATAACTTGCCGGTACTCTAGGATAAATTTCAAAATTACTTTTCTAACATCGAAAGAAAGTTCATAGGTTATGCGCAATGCCGCGACACTTTTCCAAAAATCACCAGCAATCTCCCTTTCTCATAAAAACTAAAAACCTACAAAGTCGATGCAAAAATCAAATACTTGTCAAAATCAATTAGGATCGGACATGGGCATACACTTTCACATTGCCTACCCTCTAGGAATGATAATGCTCGTTTGCAAGCTCCGGTAATCCAGATTTTGGATCTACGTAGTTTATGCGAGATCCCAAAGGGTTCCTGGACCAGTTCACGGCACTACAATTGCCGAAGATACTTTTTAATCTGCAATAACTGCCACGCTATCCAATGTGAGAACTCGAAAGTTTCCCTGCGGTGGTCATGGATAAGATCTGTTCTCGCATTAACTTTTGACAACTACCATGTCGCCAAATGGTAGGCGAAGAAGTTGCCCTACGAACACTGTCTTACTTTCCTAAAAGTGCCCGAACAAGGGAGATCAATTTCGCAACATAGAAGCATAGGCGGGAGCCACCCCAGAAAGAAAAAAAATGAGAAGCGAACGGAATAGAAAAGAATCTTCGTAGCATACTAGTGCTTACTGCAAAAATCCATTCATTTTTATTGCAAAAAGTGCTTATTATGCAATTTTTGGCTGCCCGTGATGAATTATCCGATTTGTTTTACCTAAAAATCGATAGTCATATCAATGTGCTTTGGACTGCTCCCACAGACGATAGCTTTACTTGCTAATTCTCCAAGAAACGTTCATCACTGATTTGTGATTGATATATATTTCTTGGGAATGGAATACTAATCTTGAAAACGCCAACCTTCTGGATGTCTTATCAAAGAACGAATGATGTATTTCCTTCTTTTGTTGATTTTTTTTTGACTCTGACTCTTTGCGATCTTCTTGGTGCAAAAGCAGCGAGAGATTAAGTGTGTACGGGTGTTATATTCTCAATCTTGTATGAGATATCAACGTTCTGCCAAAATTTGTCTGTTAGGGAAACGTACTCAACGTATCCTAATGGTTTGAACCGTGACCGGTAACTATGGTGACCCTCAGTAGTGTTAGGCTCTGATTTAGATAAGAATATTGATCTAATCGAGATATGCGAGTGTTAGAGTGATCCTGATTAGGCACAGACCTTTTATCTTAGATTTACCACTTCAATCTGAAGTATGAATGCTAGAGGTCTGGTTGGTTATCGGAAGCTAGGAGGTCCTCTTAGCTTAGCTTTGCATAATATAATATTACCAATTTTTTCATTAAAATCCCCTTCCTCTTTCAATAGGTTCAATCCAGATCGCAAACATGGTAATACAGTTGGCTGCGTTAATGAGTCCAATTAAAAACGCATAATACGACAGGATAACTTTTCTGGGCTTACGTGTATTTTTTCTCAGTTTAAAGTAATTGGAGCCAACCACTTGTCAAAAAAAGTCGTAGATTAAAAAAAACGAGAAAAAAAGTTAAGCCAGAATTGTAGTAGACTCCAGCGAACGGAGGAAATTGCCTACATAAAGTGGTAGGCCATAAGAATTGAAAAATACCATGTCCCCGAATAGGATTCCAAATCTTTAAAAAATGACAGAAATAAAGAGGGCTCAATCTCTGCTAAAATATTCAATTATTTCTTGAAACTGCGCTTGCGTGCATGTTTGCGATGTCACTGATTAATTGTAAGCAACCATCGTGACTTCGCATTCTGATATGTAATACGATAAGCAACCAAAAACCAGCAACCTTCATTGTTTGACTTTCCTTTGACAGGCTATCCAGAAGGCTTTTAGGGTCTGTTATTGGACAACAAAGACGCAGGATTCGTAAAAATACGAGCCGAGTGGTGACAGCCTCCGTGCTTAGAAACAGCAGGAAGCTTAGAAATGGCTATCCGCTTCTTAGACTAATGAGGAGAACTTCAGGTGAATTATAATCTCCTTTGGGTCTCAACATTTGCCACCGGGATCACTGTTGATGGAATGACCGCCGGCAGAACAGATAGTGGACAGACTTTATTCACTTAGAACAGACACATTCCTGTAGTCAATTAACGGAGGTACTAGGAGATGCTTTGTTGACATCAGTAGGGGCCAACGAAATGGCCAACCATTGTTGCTGCAAATGTGCCAACTTCACTTGGGAACAGTATTTGCGGCCCATAATAAGATCTGCTTTCAACTAGATGAAATGTCCGAACGAGAAGACTCAGCCAAATGGTGGAAAAGCTCCATGAAAAGAAACACTCGTTGAGATGGGTTGGCAATGTGGTATCGAATGCGCAGGAGATTCACTTACAAGTGAATAACACTTGACCATGTACCACCTCAGTAGTAGAATCAACACCTGTGTGTTTTTCATCTAAGCCATGACAGTGTCATTGAGTTGTAACGCTTGGAGGATTCTTGTTGCGACTGTCTGGTGTGGCCGATGTGGACAGTGTAGATTTCTGGTCTAGTCAATACTGACTCTTTCTCAGAAATGCTATCTCTCATATCCGTCGCAATCTGGAAAGCTGGAGATAGATATTGATCAAAAATTATCCGTACGTAGAAGGCATTGTCTGTCTCCACCAATTATATTTTACAAGGAATACAAATGCATATGTGGCATTCTAACACCCGAAAAATTCGGTAAGCACGTTTGTCACCACTATACAATAATTCCGCGGAAAAGCAAGTTTACAGATGGCATATTGTGTATGTACATGAGTCCACTATCTTCGAGCTGAAGTTCTAGTCTGACCGGAAGGTGTGGTCATTGGGCAACATTCTCGGTGCACAAAGATGAGCATATATGAATAGAGACAACCAACTAATTAAACTCGAACCAACGATGTCATTCTAGAGATAGTCACAAATTTGTGGCTTTTCCCGAGAGCACATGGTGCATCTCTCACGACGAGGTTAGTGGTCCTGAACATAAGGAAGATCTGCACAAATTTGTTCAAATCATTCCGAGTAAGCGAAAGGGTTATTACGAATATACATGTGCGGAAATTCCATGGTAAATATCGTGACGTATACATTGGTCATCAAGCCTATTTTCCATATTAAATCTATATCTTTGTCATGATCATGCTAGTAATCCGCGTGCACGTCATGGAGCGTCCGTCATAAAGATGCTTCACAGGAAGACAGAGACATGAAAAATGCGACGCTAAATAATTATTAATGCACACACTCTTCGAGTCTGCGGGGTAGCTGACAACCAACAGCAGCAGAACCCCGGATTTGTTCGGTTCTGTTTTGCGAGGTTTTGAGAGAAATTCCACATGGCAAAGAAGTGTCGGTTAACATTTACAGATGGGGGGAAGAGACGTTCTAGAAGCTACCTTCAATTCAAGCCAATAAATAACTCAAATCCGGAGCCATTTTCAAGGATAGTGTAGTATTGTGACATTTGGGTGGGCGAGATCAAATGGCGGTGGATGCATGGGTCTTCAAGAAAGATGAATCAGAATCAAGAGTGATTCACAGGACTAATGGCCTAAAAAAAAAAAATCCCCACGAATGGAATGGAAATCCCGAAAATGTTCTTCGAGAGGATATCGCTCCTGTCCTTTGTTCTTTTTGGGCCTGCAAGGGAAGTTGGCGGCAAAGCAGTGGTTACGATCTGAAATTCGACAAAACTGTCCGAATTGAGCACCGGTGAAACGCCGCAGCTATTGTTCATGCGCAACCAGTAATCTCTAATCTACAGGTCCCAACGTTGAGGCGGGCGTGAGCATCAGGAGTACTTCCAAATACGCTTTAGGGGTCTTCTTCTCAATAACCAATCGATAGAGGTTGGCTGTAGATGAGATTTCAAATTGCCTTTCAAGATTATCGTTGCCTACCCACCACACTTTTACACCCATGCAGTTCTGCACCTTAGTTTCGATTTCAGACTCGGCAATGCCCGGAAATGCCAGGTTAAAACTTTGAATGCCGGCCCCCAGGAAGTTATAGCCGATGACTGCATATTTTAGTTACTAACCCCAAAGAAAAACCTGCATCACACAGAGACAAATTTTTACCTCCAAGAGATGCTCTACGGAGAAGGGCCCAACGGGCAACTCGTCGACACAAACGACCAAGACGTCCACTTTGCAACGGAAGCAACGGCATACATTCTACCTTTCGGGGAAAGGGGTCTTTTCCGGCTTTTTCAATGCGACCTTCTTTTTCTTATCCGGGAAACAAACATAATCTGCAGACGTTCTCGATCGATAGCCCCGAAGTGAGTATGCATCATCAAGCACGTCAGGATTGCACTTGTCGAAAATGTCGAATTCGGAACGGGTTCGGCATAGATTGGACTGATGGAGATATTCAATACCGGGCTGCGTGTGATTTCCATTTATTGTCATCTTGGGAAATTTTTTCTCGGAGACACCGGTTACTTCGCTCATATTGGTACTTCTCTCATATTTGGGTACCTCTCTCATATTGGTCATTACGTCACTACAGCGCCACAGAGGAGTCGCCAGAATAGTCAAAGCGCGCCTTGCTCTATTGAAAAACCACAAATAAACAGCCACAATGCTCGAAAGGCTAATTTTGGGAAAGTATCAGATGGAGGCTTGACTAGCGCTGTGATTTCATGCGTTCAGCGCGTATATCGTGCAGGCGGACCGTATTTGGGGAGTTTGAAACTATCGTGCATCAAGTACCGGCACAGAATAGCATGCTTATTGTTTTCTGGTGACAGACGTGGTTATTCGGTCGATTAGGTTTCCAGGGAATATCGCCCAATTTCAATGTCCCCCATCGACAGTGCTGGCTCCAAGGTTAAACATTTTAGGTCGCGATGAAATCCGTAATCCGACACACACCACCCGTTAATATTTAAGTTTTGCTCATCATATCTCATACTCGCTGTCAAGATATAACCGCAACCAATCCTCTCATAAGCATTCGAAAGTATGAGAAAATATGGTAAGCGATTCTCTTCTTGGTCCTAGAGTGACTAAAACAGACTTCGTATTTCCATAGATGCAATCGTCGAGATCTGCAGGAAGAACTTTGTGTGAAATTCACACAACCATTCTCTAAATCCAGAAGTTCATAACCAAATTTCAACTGCCTGGTTCTATAGCCCGGTGGCTGACTGACTCAAAACTAAGTCTTCAATGGAAAACCATGATTGGTATTCTATTGTAATTTTGATGGTACAAGCTCAATCTTGATTAGATATTTCTGCCAGTTTCTGCGACAAACCCTGTCTAGACTAAGCAAGATCGATCATCCACATGCGCGGATGCTGCATGCAATGCAATGCACTGCAATGTTCTGCTTTGATTCCGAAGGTTGGATGCGTATTGTGCTGCACGAGCGGAAGCAGCCAGTTTCATTGACAAAAATAGTCAAACGACACTCATTGGGACATCAACAACCTTGTTTGTTGATACCGAACTATCAATATGCAATGTAATGTGCTGCAATGTCCCAGCTATGATATCAGGGCTGGAAACGAATGAGTTATGCTGCATGCAAGGAATCGGACGCCCGATTGCAAGACCAGCAGCCATTGAAACTATGGCGACGAAAGTACAAAATGCTTAAATATTCTGCAGTAGCCGAACCATGCACTGATTAGAGTACGGTCATATGAAAATTTCCATATCAAATTTGATTGTGGGGTTGGCCCTGGTGGCATCCGCAATCGGATATGATATTACCTCGAACACCGTACAGTACGGTCCTCTCTCGGTCCAAATTGGAGACCTTCACGTTTATCCAGGAGTATACTACTCCATTGTCAATAACTTGGCTACAGTTATCGGCGGAAACCTCAACATTGAAGGTGGTTTTTATGTCACGAGTACAAACGGTCTCGCAACTGCGGTCGCGGCCGCCAGCGGAACAATTCGAAATACAGGAGTGATCGCATTTAACGCGTTGAACGCTAATGTTGTCTCCACATTTGATTTCGCTAGTATTGGCTCATACCTCAACACAGGTAAGTTGTTCTTTGGTTCTGCATTCGGTTTGGTAGCACCAGCAACCCCTTTTACTGTCACCTCTGTTCTTGGATGGGAAAATGATGGATTGATGTACTTCAAACAATCCGCCGGTCTAGCATCTTTGGTTACCCTTACTTCTGGTGCTGGCGGAGGCATTCTCACCATCACCAATCAGGGTACAATTTGTTTGTACAACACCTATTACCTTCAGACCACCAGTGTGGTTGGTTCTGGTTGTTTTGTTGCTCGTGCGAACGGTATTGTTCAGCTTGTGTTGAATGTTGGCAATCTTCTTTTCAACTTCGATGCACAGCAGTCAGTCTACCTTGAAACTGCTACGTCTAGTTTGAATATCTTGGGTTTATCCATTGCTGTTGTAAATATTCCTATCATTCAGGTGTACGGTTTTGGTAACCAGAACAGAATCACTGTCAACACGGCTTACACTGGAAGAACCTACAACGCCAATACTGGTATCTTGACATTGAGTTTCGTTGGTTTGTTGGCGGTACGATTCAATATCGGACCGAATTACAATGCTGCCAATTTTAGGCAGGATGGTATTTTAGGAGTCGCCACTCAAATTTGGTCTCTCGATCCACCTCCAGCGGCCAATGTCGTGCCTGGTATCTGTGCCTGTGAGGAATTTCCGGTGCCTCCAATCTCTCCAATATCCTCCTCAACCGTGAGCTCGTCGTCCTCTTCGGCTTCATCGTCTGCGAGCCAATCGTCTGCTTCATCTTCAGGGTCGTCTGCGACTCCTTCAGGATCGTCAGCTTCAGGATCTTCCGCTTCGTCAGCTTCGTCACCTTCTTCGGCTTCAGCATCTTCTGGATCAGCCTCTTCTGAGGTCTTGTCTACTTCGTACACTACTGGACCTGTGGCTGGTACTACCACGGTGACTGATTCTAGCACCACCTATGTCGTTGTGACAGATGCTGTTTCATCCTCTTCTGGATCATCTTCTTCTGAGGTCTTGTCTACTTCGTACACTACTGGACCTGTGGCTGGTACTACTACGGTGACCGATTCTAGCACCACCTATGTCGTTGTGACAGATGCTGTTT